>MDJU01000582.1:0-20620 GCA_001721665.1 Trichoderma pleuroti
AGTACCCGGTGCCGTTCTATCAGGCCTGCAAGTGTCATCACTGGTTTGACAGGGATCCGGGCGGGTCTGGTGAGCTAAATGCCTTGCCTTTACCACGGCTCAAAGTTCCAAAGTCCACATCATCACTATCAAGCTGATCCACAAACGCATCCATGGCCATATCGGCAAAGTCGGAAAAGTCAGACACGTGGCTAGCAACAAAGCACCAGCCTTGGAGAGCGGCTGCGACAATCACGGCGTTGTCATGGGCCTCGATGTGCTCTCCGTCGGTCCGCACAATCTCGACAAGGAATTCCATGACTTCCAGAGCGGCCTCTTCTAAGCCGCCGGCATAGAGCACTGTCAGACAAAGTGCATAGATCGCATAGACACGACAATCGTCGTCATCATCGTCTGCCATGATTTGTTTGAGAATCTTTTGTGCGCCATCGAAAATCTCCAGGGACCCGACCGTTCCGATTGTAAGGCAGTAGGCGTGCAGGCTTAGCAGTCGCTCCTTGGCGGTAGCAGCACGATTTGAATCGTGAAGGAAAAGCTCTGCCAGCTCACCCGAGGCATCGTCTAGCCAGAGGTGAGTGTCGGCGGTATAGTGGTTCCGAATCGTTTTGATGTAGACGCTGAGGAAATATTCTCGCATCTCGCCGTTGTTGTGTTTTCGATCTCGAAGGCCTTCTATGAGAGCCCTTGTGTCGAAAACGAGAGCATCGGGCTCTTCGGGCGTTTCGTCGTGGGATCCGCCCGAGTAAACGCTCGACGCCATGTCGTCCAGTTCAAAATCGCCGTCATCGTCACTGACATCGGATGTGACGCGACTGTGGGCGGCAGAATTGGTGGGCGATGCCAATAGCGAAGGCAGAGGAGATCCCCGCGGCGTGTTGCTTCCGGATGCACGGCCGGACTTGATGGCCTTTTTGGAGACGGTTTTCCCGTTGCCCTTGAGGGCCTTGACTCGAGCGTGGTTCATCATCTTGAAGAGAAGAAGAAGAAGAAGAAGAAGAAGAAGAGTAGAGTTGCTAGAAAAAGAAGCTGACCGTAAAGAGGAAAAGAAGAGAAACTAGGCTGCGACGGGCAGTCGTCGAGCTTAAATACCAACGCAGGACTGAAAGTATAAGTCTTGTAGGGAGACGATAAGAATTTCAGCGTCCCACTATTCCAATCCCACAGCCCTTGATGGCCAGTCTCTGCTTCGCTTCCCCCCTTGGATTCGATGGAAGCACAGGCTACGTCACGTCGGTTTGCGCTTGGGTCTGGATGATCCAAGGTGGTTTGCGAGAGCGTCGGATGCTGGTCTGGTGAGGCTATGGAGGAGTAGACTGTCCATGAGAGTCGAGATGCAGCGCGAATTGGAGGGTGGCGACAAGATATAGCGGGCGAGAGCAGGTGCAGCGGCGTGAAGCGAGAATGCGACGGGCGACCAGGAATAGCTTACGCAATGTTGAAGGGAGCAAGATGGGAAAGGCGATGAACGGGTGAGGCCAGAAAATAAAGCAAAGCAGCTGAGTGGTTCGGTGGCGTTTTGTTTGTGGGCATGACCGTCTCGCAAGCTTCCCATGTCGACGCTACCAAGAAACATGCGCGCTAGGCTGATCGGGGCAAGTAGCCGGTACTTGGCTTAGGGCAAGGACCAAGCGGCCCTGAGATCGCCCGCGAGAGCATGTGAGAAGCTGCAAAGTTGACAGGCAGACGGTGCGGATGTAGAGGTACAAGAGGCAAAGGTACTGGATATTCCCAGGCATGCATGATGCAGTGCTACGATGTCTGGTTCAGCATCAATTACGAACGGCCCATACGATAATACGGTAGAGCCGCTGCAACAGAACAAGACCTGATCATTTCGCCGCCTCAAAGCATTTATGTTTTCTTTCTTGCTTTTTCCAAAGCTACTGTGTTTCGGCCCTGCTTCGGCCTTGCGCGATTCCCAACCCGCCAAAACAGTCGAAGCTTTTCCACGAGACGAGTGGCTGCAAAGATACTATTGAGGTCACGGGTGTAATTCCTACTTAGGTACTAAGGTACAGTGATACAGGACCGACGGCGACGACGATGACGATATAGAAGATGGAGACTTCCCCGGTACCGCTAGCAAAGTAGCTGTACTTTATTCAGGCTCGGTGCCCCATCCCCCAAGCCAAGTTCGGGCTGGTTTCTTGCTCGGGCCTCTGAGCTACTCCGCAGAACGATGCGGCATCCCTGTTGGTCATGCGTCATTGCTGTAGCCACTTTAACACACAAAGGATTCCCGGGTCTCAATAAAGCCGGGTTATCTCTGTCTCGGCTTGTCTCGTCTCTCTGTTCTGTTCTGTTCTGTTCTGTGCTTGTCGCATCGGGCATGCCTGTTTGGCTGCACTTCTGCCTTGTCGCCGGCTTACTTACATGCTTCGGTGACGCCCTCGAGACATGATTCGTGACCGTCTGCTCGTCTTGTTTGTATTGGCTCGTATCCCGCCTTCACGTGCTGCAACTGCGATTCGTTTCTCGACCTGCCGTGGACGGCTCTTATGCAGCATGGCGGGGCATGGCTCGAGCCCTTGGGCATCGGGTCAGCAGGCGGCCATGAGGAGGAGCACAACTGGCAAATAAAGGCGTTTGAAGGGGGACCAGCCCAGCCCTATTGGATTGAAGCTGTTGGCCGCCGAAACGCAAGACGAGGGGTTTTCTCTTGCCGTACTCACTTTGTAGAGGGTGCGAGTACAGCTACATGTACTTTGGATGCTCAACAGGAACCTTTTGCGTGAGTGGATGAAGCCATCTCCGCTGCAAAGCCAACTTTGCTGGGGGCATGCCGTGATAAACAGCTCACTCTGCATGGCGAGATTCGCTCACGCTGCCCTCCCTGCCGAGTCGGACTATTTATTTATTGCTCGTATGTACTAGGTAATAGTAAGTGATGCGTAATGCAACCTCACATAAGACGGGCTCCGACCTGCCCAGATCACACTCATACAAAAGCACCATCCATGTCTTTGCAACATGTGGCCTGCAGACCCAGGCAAGGCAAACGGACCCCATTTCTGCCGGGTTGCTTGGAGGTACCGATACCCCTACCGGAGGCGTATCTACAGCACCTGAATCATGCGTCGAGTCGTGGCGCTAAGGCAAAGCAACGCAGCTGCAGCAGCTGGCTGCACCCGTCGCGGCCCATCAATTGGCTGGCACGTCGTGGGTACCGGTACTCGTACCTGCTTGTAAGAATGCGGGAGCAGCGCTGTTGGTACCTGTTGCTGCACTGTGACTCGCCCACTTGGCAGCCCGGGCATGGCCACGCAAATCTGCAGCGACAACGGGGCCTCGTTTTCGCAGCAAATCATGCCGCCGACGCTGCATCCGGTTCTTCATCATCATCTTCTTCTCCTCTTTCTCCTCATCAAGGCGGAAAAAGGCTCGGTGACGGCGGCTGCGTTGCAAAATACCTAAAAAAAAAAAGAAAAGAAGAAGAAAATACAAATAGTACCAGCGCTGCCATCTGGCAGTGACATGCTCGGCTTCGCAAATGCCCCACCCAAGCTACGATAAGCCACCCATCGCGGGGCTTATCGCTGCTGCCCGCTTCTGCCTGGGGCTGCCTACAGGGCACATTAGTGCCGTAGATTATCAATAGACCATGGAAAGTACCGCTACATTCGCATCAACCGCTCCCGTACGGCACAGTACCTGGTACTACATGCTCGTACCTCTTTGCCGTTGGCCCTTGAACAAACCTTCGCCTTGTAGCGCCTTGCTCTATCAAAGTTCATGCCCATCTCGCGCATCGGTACGACTTGATACCTGCTGTACCAGAACTTCGACATTGATCACTTCACATCACCCTCTCCCGGCCAGACAGACCGCGAAATCGAAACGCCGGACCGCCTGGCCTGGTGAACAAGCTCCCTTGAATCCCCCTCGGCGCCAGCGCCAAACAGGCTCTCTCCCACCCGTGCCAACCAGCTGGATGCATTCATGTCAAGTACCCTCTGTTGATTCTTCAAAGTACTCGGACCCCAGCGTTTTAAACTTCTGAGGTCAAAGTGACTCGAGCCCCACCCCATCCTTTACTTCCGAAGCCTCGACTTTCTCCCCTCTTGGCCAAACAGCTTCACCTCTTCTTTTTTAATCTGCTTCATCCCCCTCCTCTTCTCTCTTCCACTGTGCCCTTCCATCTCCGATCCTCCCTCGTCTGCATTGCAGCCCGGCCGCAGCTGCGCACAGATTCCGACCGACTCGACTCGACTCGACTCGATATTTCCAAGGCGCCCACGGCCTACAAGATACCCTTGATCATGGCGTCGCCCTGCCTTCGTGACCAAGGTGAGCGTCCCTCCGAGATGCGGCGCAGCGCCCGAGACTCTCCAAAGCTAATCTCCTGTGCAGTGCTGGTCACCCTGACCGCTGTGAATCCGCCTCCCGACTTTTCCTTTCCGACTCGTCGCCTTCTACTGGAATCGGACCAATCAGTCGCTCTTGGACGCATGAGCAAGAAAAACACCACATATGCTGCCACCGGAAAGAATGGCTGGATAGATTCCGCCGTCATGTCCAGAAGCCATGCCTCGCTATTTTTTGATAAACAGCACAAGGTATGTTGCGTCATTAACATCATCCAAACGGGCGTCGCAGTCTGATTCCAACTAATTCGCATGCAGGCCGTTTTCATCAGAGATGTCGGTTCCCTTCACGGAACCTTTTACAACGATACCCGATTGAAGCCTCATCAAATTCAGGCCGTCAAGGACGGCGACCAGATCCGGTTCGGCATTGCTGTCGACAGAGGATCAGATATATGTGCTCCTTGCATCATGGAAGTTGGTGTCCAATTTGGGCCGGAGAGGTATGCCTCTCTCTCTCTCCCTCTCTCTTCTCTTCTCCTCATTTTGGCTGAAATCTAACGTTTTAATAGCCCCTTTCAAGGTCCGACCGTTTTCAGAGTGCCTGACGAGACCGATGAGGAAGAGAGTGCCGAAGAAGATTACGGCGATAGTACCATCCGACACGGCCTGCAGATTCTGCGAGACAACAATATTCGTCCGGCCAAAAACTGTATCACTCGAGAAGAAGTCATCGCTATTGATCTATCCGACCACGAGATGGGATCGCCTGCGCCCGAGGATCAAACAGCCTCTGCCAGATCCATCCAGGATCTGATGGCTGACAGGGCTGTCTCTGACAAGTCTCACTCACGTATGCCTTCGCCTCCGGGAACGATTGATATCCCAGACGATATCCCAGACGATATTTCAGACGACGACGCCGTCTTCTACGAAGACGAGTATGAGGGGGAGTACATGTCTGAGTCTGATGACGATTCCCACGGCCAGTCTTCACTAGAAGACACTCATCTTGATCACGCTTTACATCACGGTCTCTTGGACAGCGATCAGCATGTCCCTCATATCGAAGCCACGGAAATTCATGAGGCAGAAATATTTGATCGGTTTGAAAGCCATTGCCTACCCCCCATCATGAATTTCTCGATGCCAAATGCATCCTCTGTTCCAAATCAACCTTTGCCTGGCGTGCAGCTGCCGTCCCTCTTTGATACTTTCCGATCGCAGGAAACATGTACGGGCCAGAATAACACAACATACCATCACACCAACGAAACGGATACTCCAAATCAATCTTTTGTTAGTGTCCCCACGGCCCCAGAGCAAGTTGAGCCCAGATTCTGGCCCGAAGACGTTGCCCAAAGTCGAGCAACCGAGTCCAGTATTCTGCTAGACTCGGGAGCTGAGTTTCTCAAGTCTCCACTCAAGGAGCATCTTGAGGTACACATTAGATCGGAAGAAGATACTCTTGAGTTTGACGAATCCTCCGCGTACCAATTCGAGGTAACCAAGGCCGCTCTTCAGCAACAGCGGCAGCAGAAGCAGCCGGTCCACCAAGAGGAGGTCCACCAAGAGGAGCTGCGTCAGCAAGATGAGCAGGTTCAGAATCAACAACAGCAGCCGCAGCCGCAGGCTCAAGCTGAGCTTACAAGTGTCAGTGCGGACGTTGACCAGCCTATGGAGTCTCCGGACAAGGCGGTTCGAAACAAACGCAAGGCAATGGAAATTTCCGAAATGACTGCCGAGGAAATCCCCTTCGCCGAGCTCACCCCAGAGCTCACCCAAGTCCAAGACTCGTCTCCACCTTCTGCAAAGCCTAGATCTGCTGACGACTCTGCAATGGACATGTCTCCAGTTGACGTCCACTCCGGAGCCGAGGAGCCGCAGGTGAAGCGACTGCGCAAAGCTGCTGAAATCTTTGGATATGCGGCACTTGGAGGAGTTGCTGTCATGTCTGCCTTGATCGCCACTGCCCCAACGCTATAAATGTTGCGGGATCTGATGAAATGTCCGTGCAGAACCCCTCGGTTACGGCTGTTGATTCTTCTTGAAACGCTTACTTTGCTTGTCTACTTCTCTTTTGTTCTTAATACGAATGTTTTGTTTTCTTTTTATGAAGAAATTCGACTCTTCGGACCGAGTCTACATTATAACTGTTGGCGTTGGGGTATATGATGATTTTGGTTGCCAATCTGTCGCCCGCACTGCAGCTGATTCTCTGCTTCTGTTGGCTGAATTGGACAGGATTCATGGCTCGACCATTGTGGTCACTTGCTTTACTTCTACACGGTCTTCTTTTCATGTATTTCTTTCTCCTATCTACGAAACCCTGTGGCTACGATTATCTTAGCTTGGTATGTCATTAGGACTCTTGACCCTTTTTTTTTTCTTTGTAATAGTGCTATAAATCTCTACCCAGGAGGAAAGGCAATAAATTTGAAACTTCTTTTTTTTTTCTTCCCTTAGATTCACTGCTTTGTTTTTTTGTGCGTCCACTATTGATTGACATGCTCTGGTGTCTTGTATGCATTAACTGGCTTAAACTGGCTTACACTTGTGATATCTCAACAAGCTTGTTTTGCTTGGTCGTGTGGACTCTTCTGGCACAGCCCATATTGTGTGTTACTGACCACAGCAAGAAAGCAGTTTGAATCTCCGAAGGCTTCACAGGGCGCCCCCCTCGACACCAATCAAGTGTGTCGTTACGGAATATTTTCGTCAGCGCGTAATACTCGTGGCACGCCTGGGCTTTTCCAACGTTACAGCCTTATATCACCACCCTTTTTTTTTCCTTTGTTCCTTTTTTTCTCTCTTTTCGGCTCAAGTACTCGGAAAGAAAACTCGGTCAATATACAACTCGGCGTGATAAATCTTGTGACGAATTACCTACGAGGTATACTACTTCCAACAGAGTATTGCCGTTCTCACAATGGGTAAACGTGGAATTTGATTTCGTCTCCTGAACTAGATGAACACGTTGATAGAAACACCAAAATCAGAGCAAGAGTTGTAGGGGCCACCACAACGCCACAGGAATCATCCTGTTTCATCATCCGTCAAAAGAAAACAACACCGCCATAATCCAAATAAGCTTAATCTTATTTAAAAAAGAAAAAAAAATCTTTTCGACACAAGTTACCCCCAAAAGGGTAGTGCCGAGGTGTCGGAGACGGTCTGGCGAATGAGATGCGAGCCTGGCCCTCCTCCGGTAGACACAGTCGTGTACCTTTACACCATTTTCCCGACCAAACCGCTTACCCGCAGGGGCGTTATTTCGGTGTTGACAACGCGAGCTCGAGTCACCGCCTTCTGAGCCAGCAAGGGAAAAACTCTTGGGGATAAGAAAAAAACTTCGTATTGTGGCAGCAGCAGAACCGAGCGGCGGCCATTCTCAAGGCCGTTTCCCCCCCTGGCTAGCGTAGATACATGCTACGTCAACCCTGTCCCGCGTCGGTTTGTGTCTCTTCCCTCTTTTCTCTTCCCTCTTCTTCTTCTATTCCTTGTCTCTCGTCTAGGTTCGCCCGGCGAAGCAAATAACCGAGCACATCGGAACCTTGATCCGAGAAAGGTGTCAATGCACGCCGCCATGACGGGTGTGTACACAGAGGAAAAGCCGGTGAGGAGCTGTATCCGCGAGGGGAGGCAAGGCCAAGAGACCGGTCTGCGAGGGATCAACAGCCCCCCACGTGGCGGGCCGGTCGAAAAGGTTCGGAAGGGCTATCCGCATCGGTTGATGCCTGATGCAGCTGTCCATGGTTCGATCATTGAGGGGTCAGCTTTTGTTTCCTGTGGCGTGAGATAAACCATGGTACAATGAGTACGCTGCAGAGCTTGCGACTGATGACATGCATTGGTCGGCCAGGTGTCTTTTTTCAGCGCAGCAAAGGGTACACAGAGCGGGTTTTGATTCGTGGGTGATATTGTGTGGCCCAAACTCGTATCCGAGGGGAGCCAAGAAGGGTGCCGATGTAGGCCTGGTGACTTATGCTCAAAGTTTCTTCGCGCCTGGGCTATGTAGGCTGTTGTTCTCTCGGCGGGAAGCATCCAACCAGGGAAAGCTGCATGTTGTCTTGTGCTCCGGGAACACCAGCCACTGCCTCGGATCCATCACCGTCGAGACAGCCAGAGGCGCGCCCCCAATGATCAGCCGTTCGCATGAGCCTTGTGAAGTGCAATAGCCGCGTTTCCCGTGCCGAAATAACAGACGCCATGCAACTGCCAAGACGAGAAAAAGCGTCATCTTGCAGGCGCACATTTTGGGGCTGAAACTCGCAATCTATCTCGTCTAGCAAGCGGAGCGAGCTGAGTCGACAGGGCAGTCCTCAAAGAGCTGACCGGTCCGGTTATTGACAAATGAAAAGGGAGCATGCCGATCAGCCATCCGGGTAGCTGCATGGATTCTCAGCTCCAGGACACAGAATGGAACGGTCCGGGTTGAGAGAGGACAGCGTACGGGTCCAGTGTCGCAGTTAAACACCCAAATCGGCTCATTCACGGTTGAGCGGCAGTTGCCAGACTCCTTCTCATTCGACGGCGGAAAGGCGAGGGGAGCATGGTGAGGCGGTAAGGCTCTTGTTCGACGTCGCCGAGCGCTCGTCTGTGACGGTGGCGCATATAGGCCACGGGCTGAGCGTTTTATGATGCTTAAGCGGACAGGACTCCATGTAAAGTCCATGTCCAGCCCGGCGGGTCAGTATCACGTTGCCTATAGCTTAGTTGCCTCGTCTATATGTCGAGGCAACCACACAGGATGGATAGAGGCCATCGTGAGGTTTGTTGCAGCCGGTGTGATGATGGCTTAAATTGTAGCTGAAGATGATCGAGGCGGTCAGAAGGATTCAGACTCTTCCTCGTAGTGTATAATGGAGTCAAACAGGTTGGATTGGCGACCAGGCTCCTGAGTCTCCGCCAACGTAGAGATGAGTATTTAAGCAGAGGTTCCGCCACATATTCTCTCGAGTGGAATCGCTCCTTCAAGTGTTCACCTCAGTCGTCTTCCCATCATCAGCCATTCTTTTCTTGATCCACTCAATTCAAATATTGTTCCAAATAAACAAGCGTCCACTAGATATCCAGCCATGGCTTCTGAATTTGCTGCTGGCATGAAAGCAGGCCTGGTGCCGATAACCTGCGACATGTGCAGTATAAGACAGTATGTTTATCATTGCCGCATTGTTCAAGGGATCCGATGGCTAAAACTGAACTTGAAGGCTCGATTGCGAGTACTGCAGAGGCTCGCTTGTCAGAATGGTCCCCAAGAACTATTCGTACTCGATGACGGCCTCGCCGTTTGCCCGTCAGGCCGGCAGGTCATCGTCAGAGCAAAACAACCATCCAGATTCGGATCATAGATCTAGATCCCCAGGTGTCTATTCAAAGCGCAGTTAGCACACGTCAAGAAGGATTCTGCATATCGGCGCATCTATGTAAATGTCTTGTGTGTATATTTTCTTTGAACAGGCGTGAGGATTTAGCCTCGCAATGTGGTTACATTGGGGAAAGGATGCCGGTGTTCATACCTACTCGGGTGGTAGGAGGTTTTGGCTTCAATTCTCAACAAGAAATTAGATTACTTGGCAACAATTCTGCTAGTGGCCCAGTGATATGTAAAGGTGTCACATATGTGTGACTCTCGGGTTAAAAACTGGACGGGCTCATGTAACGAGAATAGTCTACTGTACACACATCAGTATATCGCCAAGTACTTTTTTGGTTGTTCTTTTCCCTGGCTCAATGGAAAAGTAACCAATGTAGTGAAGACTCATGCCATGGTTCGGCAGCATCAGTTTCATTTCGTAACAGACGCGTATCCAATCCAGAGGAGGCATAGTCGAGGAACATTGGTCTCCCGACAAGAGCTTGTTTGTATCAAGTTTACTCTCAGTCTAGATTATGCATGACGTGGTTTCCTGTCCCACGCCAAGACTATGAGACGGTGAGCATATCATCCATGAATGAAGTGGTCGTGATGAAAAGATGGAAGAATATCCGATGGCTGATCCCCGGTGTTGCTCGTAACATCCAGCTCAGAAGCCACTTGCCCGATGGTATGTTATCCTTTGGAAACTGCGTAAATACCCCCAGCAGATTCACATTGGCAGATGGAGAATGAATGAATGAATGAATGCAACAACCGATGCCGTGTACGAAGCCATCTTGGAGCCGGCCCAATCAAGGAGTCGACGGCAGTCGCATCTGCGGTAAATCACGTGTCTTCTCTCGAAAGCCATTGGTGAAGCAGCACGAGCTGTACGAGCGGCAGTTCCACAGCCAATTCGGTTGAAGAGGTGAAAATGACTGGTTGTGTATCCCCAAGAAGCTTCTCTTGCTCTGGGGTCGTGCATGTTGTAAGTCGTGAGCCTGCCGACTTCCTACTGTAGGAAGTCGCTGCGGCTTTTCTTCGGAACAGCAGAACCCACTGATCTCATCCTTACCTAATCCCAACTGCGGCAGACTCCAAAGAATCTCAGCCGTGTCGGTCATTGTTATCCAACCAGCTCCAACCCGTCGCTTCAACAAGCATTCGATATTCGGTGATCGAGGTGCCCAAGCCAGCCGCCATGTCCGTGATTTTGTGCACAGGTTGGTCCTGCCCCCCCCCCATTCCTATTCCCTTCCCCATCCCCATTTCTCGTCAGCCGTCGCGAGCTTCCATACTAATTGCAATCCAGCGGGTTACGACCACACAATCAGGTTCGCAGGCGTCCACCAAAGGGATGTTGCCTTACGCGCAGTGCTAACTCCCCGCAACATAGATTCTGGGAGGCGCTATCGGGGATTTGCTCGCGAACGATCCAGCACCCAGACTCGCAGGTGAACCGCCTGTGCATCTCCCCCGACAAGAGGTTTCTGGCAGCGGCCGGCCACCACACAGTCAAGCTTTACGATATCAAGTCGACAAATCCCAATCCTCTGCTTACGTTTGAGGGACATACGGGCAACATCACGGGAGTGGCATTCCACTGCGAGGGCAAATGGATGGTGACGAGCTCCGAGGACGGCACTGTCAAGATTTGGGAAACGCGAACGGGGTCGATCCAGAGAAGCTACAATCATGGATGCCCAGCCAACGATGTGGTCATTCACCCGAATCAGGGCGAAATCATAAGCTGCGACAGGTCGGGCAGCGTGAGGATCTGGGATCTGGCCGAGAACACTTGCGCGCACGAGCTCATCCCCGAAGAAGACGTGTCGGTATCAAGCGTGACGGTTGCTAGTGACGGGACGCTATTGTGCGCCGCAAACACGGCAGTATGTCACACACAACAAATCATTTCATTTTTTCCCCCGAGCTGATTAGCTAACGTCTGCCAGGGCAATGTGTTTGTGTGGCATCTCCGCCAAAACTATGACCAGACGGAGCTGCTCCCAGTAACGCATTTCAGCGCTCACAAGGAGTACATTACGCGAATTCTCCTCTCTCCCGACGTAAAGAAGCTGGCCACGTGCAGCGCGGACCACACGGCCAAGATCTGGGAGATCAAGGACGTCAAGCCGCAGGTCAATGGCAAATCCGACGAGGCGAGGCCGCTTCCCCTGGAGGCGACGCTCACGGGCCATCAGCGATGGGTCTGGGATTGTGCGTTCAGCGCGGACTCGGCGTATTTGGTGACGGCGTGCTCAGACCACTATGCACGACTGTGGGAGCTGCACAGCCAGCAAATCATACGCCAGTACAATGGCCATCACAGAGGAGCCGTCTGCGTGGCGCTCAACGACTATTCAGAGACACGATAGAGTCCTCCACATGAATTGTCGTTTCTGCCATGAAATAATACAGGGAGTGATGGCACGGCATGAACCTTGGAACTGAGGAAACATAGATGATTTGGCGCGGCGTTTGGGTATCGTTTCTTGTTGTATTGACCTATATCTTTTATTCGGAGATGACGATTGGCGCCGTAGGCTGCCTTTCACATGGTGATGGATGTGTGCTTTCTCAACTCAAAGTGCAAGAGGCGGCAGTGACTGCTACAGGACTCTGGTCTGTTTGTCAAAGCAGACTCGGTTGGAAGATTCTGCCTAGGTCTATGGTGCAATTGCCTCGTTTTGGCATACATATGTAACCCAGCTGGTCTTGGATGTGGCCGCATGAGCTATAGACTTTCTTTTTTTTTTGAAATGAGTTGGTTCTATGCCAAGTGCCTTGGGTCTGTAATATGTGATGGTGTCGTCGGTTTGGCAGCTGAAGGTGATGCTTCAGCCCAACAGGTGCAGCACCACCTCACGATGGCCTCGCAACTTGTCGCCGTTTGGGGCAGCCTCAGCTCTTATCCCCAGCAAGGGCATTATCGGACAATTGGGGGACTTCGGATTTCGGATTTCGCAATACGCTGCCGGGTGCACGCAAGGGCTTTTTGGGTTGGCTCGACCTGGTTTTTCTTGTTGCGTCGTATAGTAGGCACCCTCCAAGACGGCCCTGTCCCCTGCAGGACGAGTCCAACATGAAGCAAGGCCCAAAAAAATACCGATTGGCCCAAATTGAAGCCCAAAAACAAAACTCCCATGCGTTCATGATCTGTCAGTAGGAGCAACATACATGACGATCTCCCTTTTGCCCTGACCAAACAAAACACCGAGAGGGCACACTCTCCAGGGTGTTCGGGGATAGGCGAATATCCCCCTGCCTCTCCCCGTCCCATGTCACCTTTCTTTTTTTTTCTCCTCCCATGGAGGGTGTGCTGTGCCCATGAGCTTTTTTTTTTTTTCCTTTCCCGCTAGTTTGGAGTGCCGGGTCCTCGGGGCACAACGACTGGCTGGCCGGCTGTCATCGTGGCCCAGAAAAAAAAAACCCCCGTTTGTGATGTGATGTTTTCCAAAGGGCCAAAGGCGCTGGGACTGTCCAGCTGGACAGGGATGTTCGCGGGTACGCTAGCTGGTTGGACCCTGGACGCCCGGGCCCTTTTTACGTTCTGGGCAGTTGTACGAGCACAGTAGCTAGCGACTCAAGGAAGGCCGCTATCGAATTGGAATCCCGTGCAAAAATATCGAATAGTGCTAGATGGATTAGGGCTCAGTGTCTTGTGATTGCCCTTTTTGTCTTTTTTTGTTTCTTGCGTCATCCATGTCATGCGGCATCATGTCATGTCGTATATGCGTATTTACAGCTCTACAGGGAACCGTTGTGCTCATACTCGGTGACTCGGCCAGTGTTGCCCGAGTGACGAGCTTCTTGGCCGGGTGCATGACCACGTTGAATCGGAACCCATGGGGGGGGGGGGAACGAGATGGACCCTTTTGGCTGCCTCTTTCGCCTCGGGCACAGCCGTTGCTGCTAAACTAAAGCTATTGATCCATTGCCTAGTACCTTGCCTTAGCCCGGCAGGAAAAGCTGCATCATTTGATGACTCTGTGCCTTTGGGTGCGGACTGACGTGCTAGTTGCTGGCTACACTACAGTAGCACCATGTTACTAGCAGAAACGTTGTAAACCATTAGTAGCCAGCGGGTCTATAGTGGTCCCCACGGTCCCTATGTAGCCTCCCCTCCGTCCTCTGTCTCTTCTCCCATCTTAGTACACAAATCGAACGTATGCATCAAATCTCATCCCCAACTGCCCTTTTTTTCGCCACCCACGCTCCCCTTTCCGGCAACGCTTCCAATCGCTCTCTCCGGCCCTGCATGCTGCACCGTCGCGTGGCAAACCGGCTAGCCCTCTTTTCGACGTCAAAAAGGCTGTGCCCGCCGCCCCGCTCCAGCGTTCGCCCTGGGACTGGCAGCTTTCAATTCCATCCACTCAATAGCACCAACTACAGGTAGAGGTACATGCAGCTCGTAGCTCCGACAGCAACGTTGAAACGTACATGTACCTCCTGCTGGGCCTAAAACAAAAAAAATTCCCCCACTGTAGATGCGCTAAAACAAAGCTCGCCGGGGCCGTAAACCAGCCAATCACCGGCCCAGACTCCCCATCTGCGTGTCCCGAATCAGCATGGATGCGTTTTCGATCTGGTATGAGTAACCCAAACACCTGTAACAAAGCGGCATAGCGTAGCCTCTTTTTTTTTTTTTCTTCTCCTCTCCTTTCCCACACTACACTGCACTGCACTTACACTCCACCAAAGAAATAAACGAAGCCACGAGGCTATGTGCGAGTAATATCGCAAACATCGCTCACCCAGAAAGAACCCCCAAGCCCAAAACACGCTATCCCCAATTCTCGCCCGCCCAAAACACATGCCTAGCATGGATCCAACGTCCTCGCCATCGCCCGACGAGCCCATCGCCCGGCCCCCCGCCATCAACTACGTCCTGAGCTTCCTCCTCGTCGGCCTCGCCTGGGGCCTCACCACGCCCTTTATCCGCCGCGCCGCCCGCTCCCACAAGCCCGCGCCTCACCCGCTGCTCGACTCCCCCACCGTCAAGCAGAGCTGGCTCCGCTCCAGGCTCTACGCCGCAGCCTTTGCCGTCCTCGATCTGCTGCGCAACCCGCGCTATGCCGTCCCGCTCGTCCTCAACCTCACCGGCAGCGTCTGGTTCTTCCTCCTCATTGGCAAGGCTGGTGAGTCTCCTAAAACACACACACCCCCCATGTCTCATCTTGGACCCTCCGAAAAGGCCTCCCGGGTTTGTCTTGTCTCAGATCTCACCTTTGGGCCCTCCCCCCCATCCCCCTTCCACACCTAACCGCCCTGCTGGGCTAGCCCAGAGAGGGTGGTTTGTTCCCTCCTTAGTAGACCATCAGATCTGACCCAGTCCTTTGGCCACCTGCTAGAGCTGAGCCTTACCGTCCCGATTGTGAATGCCATGGCCTTCCTCTTTACTGTTGTCGGCGAGTGGTTGGTCGAGGGTAAGGTAATTAGTAGAGGTATGTGCAAGTCTTGCCACCCCAACGAGTGTCGACGTCGATCCGTGGTGATATTAAAAGATCAAAGAGCTAATCGTAGGCCCTTGGGGAGGGAAAAAGAAACCGGCATTGGCATGACACTGTCCTTGGTGGGAATCGCATTGTGTGTTCAAAGCAAGACCTGAGGCAAAGGCAGGGTGCGGTATATCAAGTTTCAGTTTGATAGCATCATAAGCCAGCGGCTGTAATAAAATCAATATATTTGTAAAAGTAGAAAAAAAAAATCTCATTTGCTGCAGAAAAAAAAAGGCAAGGCTGCTCCAGGCAGGCCAAGTAAGAAAAGAAAAATCTATGACCCATAATATCCTCCAATTTTGTATCCTCAAGACGACTGCTTTCTATCACGCAGTCTTGTGGCATGCCATGCCTATGTAGATAGGACGCCCAAACAACCCAAAAAAACATAACCAAGAGAAGAAGAAAAGGTATCCCTTTGCCCTGTGGCTGCTTATGAACCTTGTGTGTGTCCATGCCCATACGCCAAATCACGCCCCCGAAAAAAAAAAAAACTCAACTCCGGACCAGAACTTTCAAAGACATCTTGCAGCATCGGCTGTACAAGGCTGTTGCAGAAAAAGGAAAATAAATAGTGGTAGGTGGTGTAAGGTTGATGCCTCACCCCCCTGAAGAGGAGGGGTTGCCATTGGTGCCGGTAGTCAAGGTGAGACAAGATGTAGCTGTTGAATCGTCCAGTATTCGCAGCAATCGTATTCGGGGCAATCATGTTACCGCTGTCGAGCCTGAAGCCAGCGCATGATTCTTCGCAAACTCGGATCCTCCATGGTCCAGCGGCCCTGCGATTGGTCCGCGGTCAGGAGCTCGGTGTAAACGTACTCGTCAGTAATGGCAGCCAGCTCCTAAGCAGCACGCACGGAATTAGTTACATTACATCCCCACTACTTTGGCCGTGCATATGTTGGTAAGAAAGGATTTTCCCCGACATGTACCGAGTGGAGACGCCATTTCCCGTGGGAACAGGCTGCGTCCAAGACAACGGAACCAGGGAGGGAGCCCTTTTGGGGGTGCGAGTTGTAGGTAGGTAAGCTTACCGCTCGAAGCTGGTTGTCCAAGGCCTGCAGCTGGGCATGGTTCCCCGGATGCGGTCGTTGGCCCTGCAAGACTTGGTCTCGGTACTCAATCCAACGCTGCGCCGCCGCCTGCCTCAGGAGAATCTTTTGCCCCTCGTGCCGCCGGGCGTAGGCATCTAGCAAAACCCTTTGGACGCCATGTTAGCTGATTCGATGCTTCGTCTGCTGAATGGAAAGAAAACGCACTGCTGTAGTTCGGCCCTGGTCTGTTCCTCTTCTCCCCCCTGGGCTGCAGGCACCCTGGTGTCGGCGGCCACGTCGAGGATGTATTGGCCGTCAATGGTGCACTGGCGCAAGGTAGCCCATCCCTCGGTGTAGTAGTCCTCTTCGTTCTGTGGCTCGACAGGGCCGGCCGCGATGTAGTACTGAAGCGTCCGGAAGTCGGCGAGGACTTCGGCAACTCGGGCGGTGCGGCACTCGTTCACTTCTCGTTCCATGTTGAATTAGTTACTCTTGTCACCAAAAGGCTGAATGGACATGTGCTTTGGCCATCTTTACGCTCTGGGGTTGTGCTTTGTATGAGGAAGTGGATTGCGTATCCCGCGTAAAGCGCATATACCGGACCTGTAAAGGGGAGGGCATGCTGCCGGGTCTGTCTGCATGTGTGCTTTACTTTGGGTCTTGGGGGGGGGAGCAGGAATAGCGGGACAATAAAAGCAATTCGCTAAGAGGCTAGTGACCTACATCCGTCCATGGTGTCGAGGGAAAAGCTTCCGGATGAGACTTGGGGGCCAGACGCAAAAGGGGGGGGCCAAAGAAGCCTAGTTGGTATATTTCCGTACAAGGAAACAGGTGAAGAGATGCAACAATGGCTCTCGGCCGGTAGACGTCGTTGGCAACGGTGACGCAGTTGTCGTCTTCGAAAGGGGACAATGTCAAGAATTCGAAAGAGATGGTCAAAGGCCGGTGAAGCTGAAGATTCGAGATGCTGAGCTGAAAAAACTGCACTATCAATTCGATATTCTGCAGTGGATAGCGTGGCAAGATGGAGCAAGTCGGGGATGTAAGCTGCTTCAGCGTGGCAAGCAATGAAGAAACTCTGCGGGATGCTATGCTCGATTTGCCTCGACGCGAGATGCTCCATCCTTTTGTATGCTTCGTCCATGATCGACCCCGTCCGGTGTTGTCGGAGGATCCAGCAGACTTCTCGCCTGGGCCTTGAAGGGCTCGATGCCCATCTCGGCCTTACAAAGCTACGGTGGACTTGGGCCTTGGTGGACGGGTGAATCTGAGGCCCCAAGAGGGTAACCAGGCTGAACCATTTCAGCTACCACTTGCTCTCTGACAAACACCAACGAGAGTGCTCTCCGTCACCTCCACCCCGGTGGCTCTTTGCAAGCTCAAACCTGAAGAACCCCGGACAAGCTGGCCATCGGGAGCCGTCCAACCGGAGCCGTTGTCAGCCCTATCCTAGCCCCTTGATGCCTCTTGCACCAGCCAGCCTGAAGCCCGAGGCTGGGCGCCCGTGTGGTGCCGGGCTCGCGTTCTGGGTGGGTGACTCTTGCGCCAGTACCGGGCCCCGTCGATCTCAGCAGCAGACCGCTAGGCAGAGCCAGACGAGGCTAACGACTCGAGGCAGAGGAAAGCCTTGCCTGCCAGGGGGAGACACGCCTTTGGTCCCCGTTCCGTGGGTCGATTCAAGGGACCTGTGCATGAGGCCATCGATTCCCCATGACGAAGGGCAAGGGGAGGGGGCGTCCCGGCAGCGCCGTTAGATGCACGCCGCACCGCTAAAGCAGAAGCAGAAGCAGAAGCAGAAGCAGGTTGCGGTTCGTTTGAAGCCGCTGCAGCACGCACGCACGCACGCATTGGGGCGACGGGGCTACACAGCGGGAGGCTCCAGGGCGCCCGTCCACGCTACCGTAGCTCGCCAGAGATGAAGCCAACGGGCAGCATCCCGTCGTGTCGTGTCATATCGTGTCGTGTCCGGATGCTGGATGCTGGAGACTGGATACTGGATACTGGATCCTCGCCTGAAGAGCCCCTGCGCGGTGGGGACGGCCGTGGATGATCGGGCCTATGGTGTGCATTCGCCCTCTTCCAAACCGACGCTTCAGCTCCGGCTCAGCGGCGCTACCACGCGCAGCCTTGCCGAACGAAGCCAGAGTGACGGGCCCTGCATGAGCTGCGTGTGCCAGGGATCAGCCCCAGGAGCCAATGGCAGCCCGCCGTGGCCTGCAGATGCATCGTGGGTTTTTTTTCGAAAGCCGAAGACGTTTGCTTTTTTTTTGGGATGATGCATGTCAAAGGCAAAAGGCAGCTTCTGGAGAGACAGCCGCTGCGCCCTGTCATTTGTCCAACGCCGGCCTAAGCCGTTCGGGAGGGAGATTTTTTAGAGGCAGTGCCCGCCAACGCTTCCTTCCTTGCCTCTGTTTTCTTTCCTCTTCCCTTTTTTTCGGCCGTCTTTTTTTTACTTGCACTCCATCGCAGAACCGCAGAGATTCAATCACAGTCCAAGCTACGCCTCGAATTGGCAATGCAGATGATCCAGAGACACGTCACCGAGCCCGTGGTTGGCGTTTGCTTCTCCCAAGTCACTCTGCAGGCGTCGAGGCGCTGCGCCCGATTGGCACCCGTCGCTGGCTGAACTCGGTCCTTGATCATCGCCCGATGATTCACGGCAAGGGTCACTGGCAATGTTGCATCTTTGTCTCTCGAGTCCCGACGACTGCAGCATCCACGATCTGGAGGCTGTGATTGGAGATTGCATCTGAGACGAGGCTGCTGCCTACTCCGACGCCGTGGACACGCAGACTCACCTTGCCCAAAAGTCACCCGCCCTGGCCGTGTGCTTGTGCATCGTAGCCATGCCCTTGTTGATGCAACTCCAGCTGAATCCGTGGCTTGGCAGATGCCGATGAATCATCCCATCGTCTTTGCTGACGGCTTTGTAATGAGGCCATGTCCGTACGCGTGTCAGGATGGATCATTCAGCTATCATCGAGAAAGCTTAACAAAGACACTGGCATGACTGCTATTCACAACAGACATTGACTCATAGTCCAACCAATACATTGATTGACTGTAGGCAGCCGGTCCAAGGGAGGGAGAAAAAAAACAAGGACGACGGGAGGGAATGAAGAGACAAACACTGCAACGTTGCCCTCGACATACCAGAGTCGGCCAAAGAGTCGTTGACCACTCCTAGCCCTACGCCAGCATCAGATATCGAGCCATGGACATTCTGAATCATATACGTCCTAGTACATCGCCAATCTTGGCTATCCAGATGCCTCTTCGTCTCTAGTTACCTCAATCTCCGAGCAGGGCGTCAAGTTGGGGCAAAGACAGACCGTTGCGCTAAGCAGCAACATGAACTCGGGGGTGGTGAATGTGTCCATCACTCCCATCACCCTCCCCCCCTCTTTGTCTCCTAATTTTCCACGCAGAGCCGCTTTAAGTGATGGATTCTACTTGGCCGCAACCTCCTTTGCCTGAAACTGATACGCCCTGTTTCGACCTGAGCTGTCAACCACGCAGCACACCCTCATATAAACGCCACTGTGACAGCAACGTCCAGCCTCCGCCAATGACATCCCAAAAGCGTCCATCACATGGTGAGATGGAGACATCCACAAGGCGATTGCCCTGTTTTTTCTTCCCTGAACAGCTCGGATCTTGTGCAATAACGAGGCCCCCTGCCAGCAAAAGCCCCCCTCAGGTGATTCCGCCCCCAAGCAACGCGGCTCCTAACGCCATGGAGCGATGGGTGGCTTTCTGCCGGTGACCTATGATGTGCGGCATTCGGTGTTGATCTTGAGGGCATTGTTGGGAGTAACGTTCCGCAGTCAACCCTCCGAGTACTACGCAAGGGGGGGGAGTGACCACGGGATATAAGTTGCAGCATATCCGCTCAGGGGCCAGCATACAACGGCGTCAAACCTGAGCCTGAGATTTAGGAGAGACACTTTTGTGTTTTTAAGCTTCCCTTGCATGCAATTGCCACCGCCTTTTATTTGAAATTATGACATCTTGGCCAAAATATTCTTTCTGCTGTGATGGGATCGGGTTTAGCCTGGAGTAGTGCATCTTGAGCCGTGAGTATACAAGAATTATTTCTCAAAACAACTGGCCTACAACCAATCAATTTCTATACTCTCCATTTCTATACTCTATTTCTATACTCTCCATTTTTATACTCTCCATTTTTATACTCTCCATTTTTATACAGTGTAATATCTATAGAATGTAATAAGAAAATGATTAAACATATGCAGTTTTTATTATAAAGATCTAGATTAACTAACGTCCTAAGACGTATATATTTATATATATTCGTTAATAAGGTTTATTTATAAAGTATATTTATTTATATTTTTTCTAATATACCCCTAAAAGTAAATAAGTTATTTTATAATAAAATAAATATATAAATAAAATAAT
>MDJU01000583.1:0-20520 GCA_001721665.1 Trichoderma pleuroti
CTGCATTCCCATAATCCCGCGCGCTGCTCGGTTCAGTCTTTTGGACTCGAAAATCTTCAGCCCGCGCATTTCTTGCTCAATTCCCTCCGAAAGGCGATCCAAAAACTTTTTTTCTTCTCCAAATCTATTCCAACATCACACACATGGCGCCTTTCACTGCTAGAGGTGGACGTGGCGGCGGTGGTCGCGGAGGAGGTGCTCCTCGCGGCGGCCGTGGAGGCTTCGGCGGTGGCCGTGGCTCTGCTAACGGTGTTCGAGGACGAGGTATGCTCGTCGTCTAAGAGATGTGTTTGCGACTTGCGGCTAACAGGCGTCACAAAACAGGCGGTGCTCGAGGTGGCCCTGGCGGTCGCGGCGGCCGAGGAGGCCCTGCCCGTGGAGGACGAGGTGGCCGCGGTGGTGCTCGCGGCGGTCCCGGTGGCATGAAGGGCGGTGCCAAGGTTGTTGTTGTATGTTGGAATCCTGCCCCTCCAGACTTGTGACCTCTGAACATTTTTGACTGACGTGGGCTTGTTTTGCTCAAACTAGGAGCCTCACCGTCACCCCGGTGTCTTCGTCGTCCGTGGCGGCAAGGAGGACGGCATTGCAACCCGCAACCTGACCCCCGGCGAGTCCGTCTACGGCGAGAAGCGCATCAGCGTGGACGAGACCGTCGATAACAGCGACGGCACATCCACCACCACCAAGGTTGAGTACCGACTTTGGAACCCCTTCCGAAGCAAGCTTTGCGCTGCCATTGCCGGCGGTGCGGATGACATCTACATTCGCCCTGGCTCTCGTGTTCTGTACCTTGGTGCCGCCTCCGGTACCTCCGTCTCTCACGTTGCCGACCTGGTTGGCCCTACTGGCTTCGTCTACGCCGTTGAGTTCTCCAACCGCTCCGGCCGTGACCTCATTGCCATGGCTGCCAAGCGCCCCAACGTCGTCCCCATTGTCGAGGATGCCCGTCAGCCCGTCCGCTACCGCATGGTCGTCCCCATGGTCGACGTCATCTTCGCCGACGTTGCCCAGCCCGATCAAGCCCGTATCGTCGCCATGAACGCCAACTGGTTCCTCAAGCAGGGCGGTGGTGTCTTGATCTCCATCAAGGCCAACTGTATCGACAGCACAGCCCCCGCTGCCGAGGTCTTTGCCAGTGAAGTCCAGAAGATGCGTGCCGAGTCTATTAAGCCTAAATTCCAGCTCACCCTAGGTAAGAATAGGCCCAACATTTCATATACAGCCCCCCTTCATTAAGAAAGAATGCAAAAGCTAACATATTTACCACTTAGAACCCTTTGAGCGTGACCACTGCCTTGTCGCCGGTCTATATATGCGCAACGAGTAAAAGCACCAGATCTCTTTTTTTTTCGATAAAAAAAAGCCATGAACGATTATTATATCGGCTTGTATAAAGTCCTGGTTGCCAAAATCTTGTTTACTAGGCTACACGAATGACTCCCAATCAGGCTGCTGCTGCATCTAGCTCTTCGTGCGCCAAACGGTTTCGGTTTTAAAGGGATGATTCACTAATGGCATGGGGCGTTCCGGATAAGGGGAATTCTGCTTTAGCTTTGAGCTTTCGTTCTGTTATATAGGGAGTTTTATGCCCAATGCAAAAGAAATGCTGCCACTTTTACAAAGTCCTCTCTATGAATGAAGTAATTATAAGCGTATTGATGTGTATGTGTATATGTTGATTGCGGGGGGATTTCTTTTTGTTCCTGAGAATCCTGTAGAGTTGAGGAAGCCCCGCAATCCTAAAGGGCTATTTTGCCTCTATTCATCAACATCAACTCCTCCAACAACTTTGTTTTATATAAATGTGTAATTCAGTTTAGTTAATTTCAAATCTGACATGGTATAAAAATTTCCCTATACATATGCAGCGCTTATTCTATTTGCAACCCAACGCCATGCCATGAACGCCCGGCATTCCGGTATCGTATGCACATATATACCTGGAGCCTTGTGCTTTTGCCCTTTTTATTTAATATCAATTGGCCAGCTGTCGCCGTCTAAATTCAAACTCGGCGTTGGCGTCTGGTCCCTTGGTCATGACCATCGCCATAGGCTTCGGTCGCTTATCGCCCTTCTTCAGCCTCACGTCGTAGTTGATGAGGAAGAATGCCAGGATAAGCTTAATCTCATTTCCAGCGAAAAATCGACCAGGGCAGGCGTGTTTTCCTGCACCGAAATTCAGGTTCGTATCGCTCAGGGATGTAAACTGCCAGCGGTTACTCGCTTCGGCCGATTCTTGTCGCATGTGGTAAAAACGTAGCGCATCAAACTCCTCGGGGTTGTGGAAAAACTGCCCGTCGACGGAAATGCCAGCCTGGGGAGCCAGCACTCTTGTTCCTGCGGGTAAGTGCGTGCCATCGGAAAGATCGATTGGCTTCAAGACTTTGCGAATAAAGGATGCTGTTGAAGGTGTTAGCAGCGAGACAAAGAATCAGCTTGATGAATAAACATACTGATATTTCCACGGAGCCGCTGAACCTCGCGCATGAAGCTGTCGAGCTTCTTGAGCTTGGCCATGCTCTCCTTACGAGCCCAGCCATTTTCCACTTCCAATATCTGGTAGGCTTCTTCGCGTAGTTCTGCCTGAACCTCGGGATGTGAAGCAAGATCGGCCATGCATTCAAACAACAGGTTGTTAGTGGTGTGAATCGAAGCGGCTGCCAAGATGAGCTGAAGCTCGGCGTGTGTCTGGACGTCTGCCTTTTCTTCTTCGGGCAGAGCCTCAATAAGCCACTGCATGAGGTCATTTGGCGGCTCATAAAATGTCGAAATCTCCATATCGCGTATTCTTTCCTCAAGCAGCGGCTTCAACATTGACTTTGCGGCATCTATATCTCGCCGAATTTTGCGCAAGTCTGATACGGCATATTGGGCAACGGGCCGAGCCCACTCCGGGAAAAATTGTAGTTTGATTACGGACATGAAAACGTTGATGGCAAAGTTGATTGACACCTCCATCCACTGCTCGTCTCGGTTTAGAAAGGGTCCAACAAAAGCATGGCCGCTCAGTCGGGCGATTCCACGCAAAGCGAATGGCTGCCATTTTACAGACGTCCAGTCCTCGCAAGAAGGGAATTCGGTACCAATGTAATGCTCCAGTTCGATCTTGAGCTGAGGGATCAACTCGACAAGATTCTGGGTTAATCTGGTTCTGACGAGAAGTGAGAGCATATCGCCGTTGTGGCCCGGCGTGAATTTGGTGTATTTCGTTTGAAGAGCCTGTACCACTGGTTAGAGTTGAATGGGATGTATGGATTGGAGCAGGGGATCCTACGTCGGCTACGGCTTCCGTAGCACTAAGAATATCCTCGGGCAACCCCTTGAGCTCGGCGATGAACCGTGGAGGGATCATGGCTTGGATGCCCTCTGTCGCCTTGATTTGATAAACTTGATCTCGAAACTGGATGGGCAAGTAAGTCATCAAGTCTACGGGTGTTGGGAAATGTACGTAATCTGACCTTGCTGTAGCTGGCAACAATTTGTGACTCGGCATCGAAAATCCATTTCAATTTCGAAGCTCCATAGAAGGGGACACTGAGCTTGTTACACTGAGACTTTGGCCTCAGGAGCCATGCAACCAGCAGCATAACGAGAACGGCCACATAGTAGCTGGTCCGGGGTGTCCAGGAGGCAAAGAGTGCTGGTGCCTCAACTGCCGAGGGAAACGGCGTCGAGTTGGATTGACGGTACATGGCGATTGTGTGCTATAGTATGGAAATTCCGTCGAGCTGAGATGGTGGTAGTAAGGGCAAAGAATAGCTGCCAGCCGGCAGAGTATTTGAAGGCCGGCGAGGCTTCGTCATGCGCCGCAGTAAGAGGGGATTCTCCTCAGCTTCGGATGAGGGGAAGTTGTTTGCTAAAAAGGGCATGCAAGGGAGGGAGATTCTCTCCTGTAGGGAGATGCAAGGGATACTGCCTAGAGTAGCGATGCTCGCCTTTCTCTCTTGTCTAAAGTGTGTAGACTGTAGCAGTAGGCGGCAACGGATAGGGGGGCACCAGCAGTCTAGTAGGTATTACGCTGGAGCATTCGTTGAAAACCCTAGGACTGAAGTACACCAAAGCAATAGGCCCTTTTTTTGACTGAGAATGGAGAACGATTCCAGTCAGCGAGCTGCAAACGAAGATATCACAAAGACAGATGCAAGGTATTGAAAGCGCGGTAGTGGAGAGGGCGTGATGCGCAAACAACAAACCAACTCAACGTTTCATTCACCCCCGTCCTACAGAGCACTCACCGCATCCTGTCCTCTGTCCTCGGCCCTCGCAAGCAAACCTGCGAAGAGGCAGATCCGGGCGTGTAGCACAGACGGGCGCGTGGTCGTGCAAGCCCATCATCATCATCAGCTTGTCTGAAACAGGGCAAAGCATGTCGCAGGAGTGTTCGGGAAGAGCTGTTCCCGACACTAGCGGCTGCCCCAAAGGGAGATTCTTGGTGGCAGCCGGCATGGATTTCGGCCACTCTGGCTGCGGGGATCATCGCGAAGATCGGACATGCTGGTCAGACCTAAGAGATTGGCTGGTCGGGCACGTTGATTAAGCGCGGCTTGGCCTTGGAATAGGTGAAGCCGGGATGCGGCGTGGCGATTCGAGTCTAGGCGAGTTGATCTGGGCCAGCCCCTTGTTACAGACCTGGTTCGGGTGCAACAGAATTGCTCCTGAAGCCTCCAGACTAGTGCAGGGGACTGACTAGATGGGATGGAAAAAAGGTCCATGGATGCTTCTTTTTCTCGTCTGTGTTGAGAGAAGAAAAAACTCCTTGGCTAGAAACACGATTGTGCCTCCTTCCTAGCATTAATCAATGGATGGCTTGCAACTGCCCTCTGTCTTGTGTTGATAGTGTGTCTGCTGACATCATCAGCAGTACCAAGTATCCGATGCTAATGCACAAGCAATCTCCTCAACATGCAACACCACCAGGGGTAGGATTAGTGATATTTTATTGAGCTCAATAGACTTTATCCAGCTACCAGCATTTCAAAGAACCTGCATCTATTCCATCAACAGTCGCTCTCTGAGAATATGTTGACGGGATTAGTTGTCAGGAATGATTCACTGAGTAAGCGTCGCGCTGAGAACTACCCTATATCCAGGTACCATGGATCATATGTTGTGGTCTAGCTGCCCTTGAAGACGAAAAAAAAATGAAACGAAAAAAAATGAAACACAGTCCGGCTGCAAATGTGTCAGTTTGGCTCTATAGTAAGCTTATCTATAAAAAGAATTGAGGCTGTTGTTCTCGTTCTTCAATCCGCGTATCGTGTTGTTCCCATGGCTAGTGCATCGCTTGTCGGAGCCAGATTCACGCAGCCTCCTCCCCATGTTGGAAAGCCTCGACAGTATTTCCTTTTGCTACCAGTATATCCCTTGTATATTCCAAAAAACACCGATTGATGCAGTCTGTTTCTATACTGTTGTGATTCCTATCCTCCGTCCAAGACAACCCAGCATCGAGATGCCATCACTGCCTCAGTGTCCAACATCTGCCAACCAGAATAACAACAGTATGATTACACCTATATGAGCTCCCACGACTAAATAATCATTCAGCCTTAGTAACAAATCGTCCAAGTAGCACCCTTGTATTAATTTATACATCCAAAGCTGGAAACATCATCCTACAGCCACAGACGTGCCCGCCGCATTCACCCAACCTTTTTCATCCCATCTCTGCCTCTTGGCAAACGCACACCCCAACCCCCAACCCTGTTAACCCAAGCATAACCCTAAACCTACATGTGCATGTATTTTCCCATATACCGCATGAAAACGTGATATTGGGCATTTGGTCAACCAGGAGCTCCCAAACGGGAATCGTTTCCCAAACATGTTCAGTTCCGCCATCTCACCCACAAACGCCTCTCCACTCTCACAGGAGCTATTCCCAGAACAACAATAAGCCACTAGTAGTATTTCTAAAATTCCCTCTGCAATCAATAAATATACCCTGGATCCGACTGCCTGGTTGTTTGTCTTTTTGCCATGTGCAGTTGGAGATGAACTAGCATCGGGCCGCATTCCGCGAGACGATTGCCGTTCACTCAGATGCCGGGTTCGTCCACTGTGGATCGCTGCGGACTGTTCAGTTGCGGATATACGGATCTACGTAAGATGAGGCTGAGAATGTGATATTCCAGCAAGAGTTTGAACTTTTGGCCAAGGCACCGGCATTCAAAACTGTCAATTATTTAGACAGTGTCTGGTATAACAGTTTAACTGTTTACTTGCTTCCTTATCGACTGATTGAAGCCATCAATATGCATTTAGTCTGGTACCATGCACTGTGAATAAGTTCCTTTCCCAATGGTTAGTCATGTCACAAGGATCCTACTTGCGCAGTCGTTACTAATTCACAAAGATCGACAGGGGCACGCAAAAGAAGTAACAACAGCTCTTGAACAAAATCGAACAAGTGTATATCTCTATCTGACGGCAAGTCCAAAGATACGCTTCATAAAAACTCCGGCCGATGCATTCCCATTCATTCCAACTGACGCACTTTTAAATCAAAATAACATCGTGCTGCCTAAGCACCGTGGACCTTGACACGCTCGTCAATGTCCTGGAACTCCTTGGGGCCAGCCTCGCCGGCCTTGCCACCAAAGACGAGCTGGGCATCGAGTCTCCAGTGAGCGGGAATGCCCCAGGTCTCGGCAACCTTGGCGTCGATCAGGGGGTTGTAGTGCTGGAGGTTGGCGCCCAGGCCCTCGACCTCGAGGGCGGTCCAGATGAGCAGCTGCTCCATGCCCAGGGACTGAACGGCCCAGGGAGGGAAGCGGTCGGCGTAGATGGGGAACTTGGCCTGGAGGGCCTTTGTGGCGTCGGTGTCCTCGTAGAAGAGGACGGTGCCGGCGCCGCCCTTGAAGAGGGCGAGCTTGTCGGCGGTGGCCTTGAACTGGTCCTCGGGGACAATGGCCTTGAGGGTCTCGGAGGTGATGTCCCAGAGCTTCTCGTGCTCGGCGCCAAAGAGGACGACGGCACGGTTGGTCTGGACGTTGAAGGAGGAGGGGGTGTGGAGGGTGGCCTCCTTGACGATCTCGTGGATGCGAGAGGTTGAGATGGGGAGAGTCTTGTTGAGGGGGTAGATGGAGCGGCGGACCTTTGCCATCTGGAAGAGGAGATCGGCGGAGAGCTTGGCGGCCATTGTGACGTTGTTTGAGGGTTGAGTGGTTGTTGTGTTTGTGAAGTTGGAAGAGAAGAGGAGGAACGATCCCAAGAGCTGAGAGAACTGAATGGTTGCGGTGTTGTTGCTGTTGCTGTTGTCTGGAGTAGAGAAGGGGGAACAAGCAGCCAGTGGAAGCGAAGGAGGGATTGCTTTATAGTCGTTTGCCTCGGGCCAAAAGAAAAGGCACCACATACAACCGACAAACACAAACACACTCAACTTCTACCGGATCGGTCCCTCCTGCTCAGCAACTTGTGCCCCATCCCCCCTGGCTCGCCGCCCCTCCCCACGCCATCGGAGCCACTGTCACGATGCGACAAGAACCGCAGAAGCAGAAGAGAATGGAACCACCAACGACATTAGGCATCATGAGCAAAGCAACCCCGATCCACCTTGCCGGTCCTTGGCGAGCAATCAGGGCACCATTATGCCATTGCACATGATGGGCGAGTGGATATCCCCAAAGATCAGTCGCGCAATGGTGGCATTTTTCGCTGCAAAAAAACCTTTGTACATACGGAGTACATGCGGATATCCCAGGGATCCTCCGGTGGTGGAGTCCGCTTTTGGAAGCCGTTATCCGGACGTCGAAAGGCTTCCCTATCTTTCCTTTGCTTGCCGCTCTTCTCTCTTTTTTTTTTTTTTTGCTAGCGGACCTTTTTGTCTGCCGAAAACACCGGCTTAGACATGGCTGACGAAAAGATGAACAATGGGCCAATTCCGTCCTGGCTTGCGGCTATTGCGGAATGAGCAAGTCAGACATCAACACTCGGGTTTACAACTAGACGGCTATACTATCCTGCGACCAGGTTTCAACGCCAAATGAATACCCGAAAAAGGGCAGAGATGGGCACAGGTACGTACAGAAACGGGAAGAAAGAAAAAAAAAGAGCCAAGGGTCCCGCCGCGCGCGCTAGACCGCTAGGACAAATTGGAAAAAAAAAAGAAAGTGGGAATAAAACAGAGCAAAAGTTGATTTCCCACGCTTTGAAACTCGTTAAGTCAGCATTTATAATCGCATTCGTCGGCCCGGAGTGGGCGGACAGTCCGCTCATGCGTGGGATGGGAAAAGAAAGACTACAGTAGGTACTCTGTACGGTGAAATGCACCAAGGGTCCAAAAAAGACAGATTTGCGAGATGAGATGATCTGCAGCACAAAGGAACACACACCCGTATCTCGTATTGCTTTTTTTCATCTGTACCAACGGATATGGTCCGCTGACTACACCGACTACCAAGGCAATATCTTGTATAAGGTAATCGGAACTTCTTCCGAGCCCATGCACTGCAACTCTCTCTGTTGTCTTCAGTATTACCTGCTATACTTGTGTACGCTTACACTTGATGCAGTCAGCTGTGATCCCTTGAATCAACTCATACGATGTTATCCTGCCATCACTCTAATCACAAATTACCTCAAAAGAAAAGAAACGAGTTCCCACCACTTGCCCGAACCATCAGGTACTTCCCAAACACCACTCCCCTATCCCAAGCTCTCACCAAAATAAGGGTACTTCACAAGTACCTCTTCGTGCCATTCACCTTATCCTCTTTTTTTCGCGCCTTCGCTTGTCTCGCGATTAATTCCAAGTCCGGATAGATAGTACTTCAAACCACTCCATCTATCCGGAATACCGGAATTAAAAATCAAACACAATATAACATGACATGAAAAAGAAAAAAAAAGTCTCCGTCTTTTTCCAGACCGCGCGGCTGAAAATGATATTTTTCTCTGGCAGCCCGTCATTGTGTTTTTTCCCCGGAATTACTCGTAGATTGCCGCTGCTGAATTGGTTAATTATCGCGAGCTCGGCGGTTAAGAACTTTTGAGGCATGTTTTTTGGTGGTTGTCAACCTGCTAGCGCTGCTGGTAACTTGGATAATACTCGTACTCCCGTAGATGTGTCGTGGTTTAAACATGCGCTTCAACAACCGTAAACACCATCAAACAAGTCTTTACATTCTACACTTTAAAATTGGAAAAAAATATGTACTATTTCCTATTTTCATAACTTGATAGGTATGCTATTACATACTTCTACTACTACTTTCAAAAAGAAGAAAGAAATGCAACACCGATACGCCCACTAACCCCCCCTTGAACAAAAACAAGAGGGAGTTCAATGTCAATGCCTTTCTCATATACCTCGAGGGCACGCAATAAAATCATTTCCCAACACAAATGCTCGCCCAACTCCAACTCCGTGATGCGGTGCCCCTCCCGTACACACACTTCTCTGGTGCTTGCGCGCCGGATCAGTGGTTGTTTTTTTTTTCTACTTTGATTGTAACCTTATCCTGTCCCGTGTTAAGCTTCCCTTTTCGGCAAGCGTTTTTGTCCAATTTGACATGTGTTTGTTGGGTTCCCCCCCTCATCTGTTTGTTCCTCCTTTCGAATGCATAAGCTGGATGGCCAAAGGCGTGGAAGAAAAAAAAAAAGACCTCATGCGACAATGTAAATGAAGAGGCGCTCGACGGCGCCCGAAAAGATTAGTAAGAGGAAAATAAGAAAAAAAGAGGCAAAATGTCAATGAGGCCAAGCCATGAGGCGATGGAGACGTCTACCACGTCTCGGCAATGTACTGGCCAGCCTCCTTCTTGAGCTGCCAGAAGTTGCGCGCCTCCTCGCGCTCCAGGTTGCCCTTGGCCATGGCGACGTCCACAAGGGCCTCCTCGACGCCCTCGCCCATGCCCTTGGAGCTACCGCAGACAAAGATGCGGCCGTCGACGGCGTTGACGATGCTCCACACGAGGTCGGCCTGATGTCGCACTTCCTCCTGCACATACCTGCCCTCGCCGCGACGGCTCTGCACCACGCGCTTGACCTCTTCCTCGTGGACGCCCCATTCGCCGCTGTAAATCTCGTCGAGCAGCGAGTCTCGGATGCCCTGCAGCACCCACACCTTGTTGGCGCAGTTGGCCTGCTTCAGGCGGCGCTGCACGAACCCTCGGAACGGCGCAATACCCACGCCGGCTCCGATCAGGAGCATCGGACCCTCGGCGTTGAACTGCTTGGCCAGGGGGTTGGCCATCAGCCCCTTGAACATGGGGATGTAAAACTCCGTCTTCTCCCCGGCCTCCTGCGCCTTGATGAACTTGCGGGCCTGTCGCTCAAAGAAGCCGGACCCCACGCCGGTGCGAGATCCCTCACGCCAGTCTCCAGTCTCATGAACCGTGACGGCGATTTCAATCAAGCGGTGCTGCTTCTGGTCGCCCCTCTGGAACGACGAGTGCGGGTCATTGGAGAGCGAGTAGAAGCGCGGCATGAGCTGCTGCAGCGTCGACAGCAGGTCGTCCAGAGGCGGGTGAGAACTGGGGAAGGCGTGCAGCAACTGGGAAACGCTAATGCTAGGGCCGGATCGGAAGTCGCAGAACGCTCCTTGTCCCTCTGCAGCGCAAAGGAAGTTGAGAATCTTCTTTTCGTTGTCGGCGGTGGCATGCTCGGCGAGCACTCGCAGCAGACCCTTTGTGGGAGGATAGGACTGGAGGTCCGCACACCAGGTGAGCAAGTCTCGGCGGGTGGTGACGAGCTCGCGCGGCTTGTCGTCTCCCCAGACGGTGGGCCAGCGGCCCTTTGTTGTCTTTAGCAAGACAGGCTTGTCTCGGAGGAAGCGAGGCACCATGAGGGCGTCGAGAACATCTTCCACAACGGCATTGGAGTTGGGGGCGACGACGCCAATGGCACCGCCGACGCGGAATTCGGTGTCTTCCTCCTCGGGATAGTCTGTGATGTCCAGGTCAAAGTGATATGTGCGCTTTTCGGCGCCAGCCTTGGTCAGCTCGCGGGCCGTGTGGATCTTGGCGGCATACACATTGTAGGGAGGGTGAGGCTGGACGAATCGCGGAGGCTGAATGGCCGTATCCACGGTTCTGAACTTGTCGAGGGGAATCTTGCTCAGGCTGGCGCTGTCGACGACCTCGCCGTCTCGCTCCAGAGAAATGGCAGAATCCGTGGGCGAGGACGGGCTCGGGGCCTTGGGGACCGAGGCAAAGGATATCGTCTTTTCCGGGAGGTCGACAATCTTGGTCAGGGCTGTCGGGATGTCGCCAATCTTGAGGCCGAGGGACCGATAGGCTTCGTTGTCGGGCAGGGCGACCTTTTCGTATTCAATGCCGGCGGGCCTCGCGCCGCCCATCAAGCAGCAGCCGCCGCCGCAGCAGCGAGTAACAAACTCGGCGGTCGTCTCTCCGGTGATGCGCTGGATATCACGGGCGCTCTGGGCAATCAATCGTGTGGAGGCGCGTCGCTGGCGAGGCTGCACGGGTCGAAGCAGCTCTTCCTGGTCGTCTGACTCGTCCGAGTAGGTCAACGAGGGGGCTATAGACTCTGCCTTTGGGGTTGTGGGAATAGCCTCGGCAGCCCCGAGGGACAGGTTCTGCACCCGCACAGACTGCATCATTTTTGTCGTCTTTTTGTCTTTTTGTCTTTTTTGGGTTATTTTCTCAACGGCCGAATGAAGAGTTGCAAGAGTCGAGGATGTCGAAAGAAAGGAGGCGGAAGGGGGTAAAAAAAAAGAACGGTAGGAATTGAGAACGAGTAAGTCAGTCCTTCGGGCAAATCCGCCAAGGGTACGGAGTAGCACCAGCAAACCGGAACGAGGCAAAAGGAAACTAAAGACCCGGAGCAAGGGAGATTGACGCAGATGGTAGATGCAGCGCCCCGACGAATTGGATCTCACGGGCTCTGGTGAGTCGTACGAGGAATGGGTTGATGTCGGAAAGGTTAAGGAAGAGGGAAAAGCGAGTACGGCTACCCGAGGGTTTTCTGGCTGGCTGGCTTTAGGTTCTGCTGGGGGACAGCTTGAGCTGAGAAAGCCACACACATTTTAATCTGATTGATCCATGACCATGCCAATCCCATTCTCGACCCCAACATCGGCCGTCTACGGAGCACGCCCGACCCGCTATTGCCTTGGCCCAGCTTCATTCAACGTGCTTGGGATTTGACTGAATCCAGGGCCGAAATGGGAGGAAAAGTCTTTGTCCGGTCGCCCCCGAGGCGCTGATTGGCTGCGCGCTAGAGTTCTGGGCTCCGACGACTGGAGCCCATGGGCAGCGCCACCATGATCTAATGATGGATGCTGATTGATTGATTTGATTGAATGCGTGAGATTGATTAGGTGGGTTGACTGGGCTGATTGATAAAAATTTACCAATGCCAGCCCGGGCCAATGCACCTCAATGGGGGGCGGCACAAGCAAGCAGTACAGTACGCAGCAGCACAGTGGGAAAAGACGAGACAATGCGCCATCCGAGCCTCATTGCCGGGGGTCACACGCCTTATCAATCAATGACGGCATTCTGTGTCGCTGCTTTGTGGCATCAATGATCCATTCCAAGAAACATGCAAGCCCATGCCCGCCCAAGAAGTATGCGCTGTATGCTAGGTCGTATTACTTGCTACATCGTATTCTAGGCCGTATTACTGTACGCACCCGCATGACCCCCAAAAAAGGCTCATCAGCAATTACCCTTGGCTGAGCAATCTGGCATCATCACCAAAAGAAGAAGAAGAAGAAGAAGAAGAAGAAGAAGAGTTGCTCCGCGACAAACCGGGGGGGCTGCTTGCTACTATTGTCCTCGTACATGTTGCGCCGCTCCCGGGCCCGCCCCCCAATCCTTGCCCCTTGCCCTCAACAACGCTGCGTCTTTTTTTTAAAACTGTCTCCCCGGACAATCGATTTGACGTACTCCGTACAGAGCATCCATAGCATTACTGGAACTCGTATTCTGTCAGCTCAGAGTCATAGCATATAATAACTTTATCATAAACACAGTCAGCGACAGTTTACTCAAAAGCTGCTAGTCCCTGTAGGTATGTACTATAAAGCATCATCTCCAGCAACCCCCCTCCCCTGCTCAAGCCCAACGCCCTTGAATGCTCGTACAGTATCCGGCTAGCAAAAAATTCGGTCCGGTGCCTCCCCCACGTTTGGCGTTACGCCAATCAACTACCTCCTTTGCGCCATTCCATTCCCAACCAAACAGCTGCCACCAAGCGCAGATGCAGATGAGACAAGAGCAAGGGTCGTGTGGCCAATCCCCCCTCCCCCCTCCCCTCTCCCCAAGAAAAAAAAATTATCAGATCCATCTTATCAATCCCATCTAATCTCCCCTTTTGCGGAGCTTGTTCCTTTTGATTCATTACCACCCCCGATTTCGGTCGTCGTTTTTTTCCCCCCAGCTCCGCAGCGCCGAGCCGAGTCCCAGCAGTTTCTTTCTGAACAACGGCTTCATCTGCATCTGTCACATGTGATGGCTGTTCATGTATGTGTCGTCGATGCCCATCTTACCCTCCCTTTTCCCACTTGGCTGTCGGGTAGCAAAACGCCAATCGTATACTGTACCGTAGGTAAAAAAAAAAAGGAGCAATGGCAACCATTCCATCAGCAAACTGTTGTGCCGCAATGGATTCTAGCCCCATGTAGTGAATACTGTGTGCATGGTGCATGTTTAAGCAGCTGTAGATTACGGGGAACAAAGTAAGAATGGGAGAAGCTTGCTTGGACGCACGCAGAACGCCGTCGGTGAAGAAATCTTGACTCGTGTACTACATGCTCCGTACTCCGTACTACTACCACCTGTGTCACTTTATCGGTAGAGTGATTGATCCCGTGTCTCAGCAATCTCACCGATAATCTAATCTCCCCATCTGATAAGATCTTGTTGAGCCTTGCCGTCCATCAGGTACGCGGTGAGAAAAAAGTCCCAGCTGTCTCCCCCCCCCCTCCCCCGGTGCTAGTAGTAGTAATAGAATGCATGACAGCCCAACAAACCCGGCTAGCTCAAATCTCTCTGCTTTTGCCAATTTCCGAGATCGAGCCACTACCTCGTCTGGATGAGCCGAGTTTGACCCCCTTGCTCTGGCAAGCCTATTTTCCGTCCTAAGCTCTCCCGGTGGTGGCGTGACATTTCCTTTCCTTCTGACCCGGCTTCCAGAAAGCGAATACCGGGGGCGTTACGAATACGAGCGGCTGGATTATACGGGAAACATGCTGTAGAAGTTGGTAAGTCTGTAGATCAGACATTAGCAAGTCCATATCTGATGATCCTAATATACTACTCCCCCTTCTCACGCTTGACCATGTAACGGATACCCTCCATTCTCATCACATCCTTATCCTTGTGATACAGAACCGAGGATAAAGCGACTGCGTCTTCTGACACTTCCGGTGCCCATTACCTATTAGCCATGCTATATATGGTAACGCATCTATACTGCGTCCGGTACACCAATGAACTAGCATCATGTGACATTTCCGTCGTCCATCAATAGTGACAAGACAGCCTCAGCAACATCAAAACAGACTACTCAACTTAAAAAGGCAAAAAGGGGGCTCAGCACCCATCAAACAGTGGAACATATAAATGTATGTTTATGTAATACGGTAAAAAGTATAGAGGAAAATGATAAAAAGAAAAAAAACAAATGAAAATGCTGACAAGCTCAACGCCACGCTCTGCACAGCACGCGATGAAAAAAAAGGCAAACTCGACAAATACCACTAAATGACGAGGCTGATGCAGTCGCTATGCAGAGAGGGGTAGTCGTAAAGAAGAAGGAGAAAAAAAAATCAAGAATTATGCCCGTGAAGAAGAAATCCAAGGTATAAATAAAACCTCCCTCCCCTTTTTGCCTTCACTTTTTCCAACCAATACGCAAGTCCGATACATGTCGTTCCGCCTTCGTTACTGTTGTCGTGGTTTCTTTTTCGTTTTCCAAAACTTTTTTTCTCTTTTCTTTTAAAGCTTTTTTTTTTTTTTACTTTCTTTGTCTTTGGCGTCATGACTTGCCAGCTTCTTCTTCATTCATCTTGCGCTCCAGACTCCTGGTTGCTGCCGCCGCTGTTCCCTTGACAGGCCGCGGACTCAGCACGACAGGAGTGGACTGCGCGATCCGAGTTTGGGATTCAGCAGACTTGATCGATGCGCCTTGACTCGCTCCTCCTGGTACGCCCTCCTTGTCTCCCCCCAGCTTGCGCAATAGCATCGCCGACTGCTGTTGAGCGAGCTTCTCTAACTGCGCAGTGGGATCCTTGACATGAAACTCCACGTCAGCCACCCAGCACAAGGTATGTAGTCTATTTAGCTGCCTTGGCTTGATTAGTACGTACCCATTCGGACTGCGACGGCACGCCCACAGCTTCCGGCAGCGCTTTGCCAGAGGCATCGCGTCCCCGAGGAACTGGTGCCGGTGTGACCGGCAGGCTGGGCCGCTCCGCCTCAGTGGGGAAGTCAGTAACCTTGAAGGGACGCTGGGGCTCTTCCTGTTCATCATCTTCGTCGTCATTCTCTTCTCCTTCCTTGCCCCGGCTACTTGATCGGTGGCGCTTCTCGACGGCGTCGGCATACTTGGAGATGCCGGGGACATCGTCCCAGGCATTGCCACGCGAGTATGTCGTCCAGGATGCTGTTCCGGCCTCGCTCTTGTTGTCCGACGCCTTTGACACGGGTGACTTGGGAGGCGACCTTGTCACCGATGAACGACCAGTTGACTTGGCAGCGGTCGGGCCCGAGCGAGAGGCACCCTGTGGCTGCAGCTCCGGCTCATCGCCGTAGAAAGATCTCGTAGCCTTGGGCTGGTTGGCCTCCCATGGGAAGATTTGACGGGGCGTCTGTTGGAAGTTGCCCCCTTGTGGTGTATCGAACTTTGTGTCGGCCAGAGAGGCGTTCCTAAATTGAGCCTGAGTTAGCTCTATGCACTTGTTGTGTTTACAGGTTGGTTATAGATCATGGCCTTACTTTTGAGACTCGTAAGCCTGGTTGTAGTTTCCACTGCCATTGGCAAGCTGAGAAATCTCCTAAAAATCACGCGTTAGCTACTTTTACACTTATTCGTAGTCGTAAGCATGGTGTTTTTATCAGAAACTCACCTTCTCGCGGTAGTGGCGATCGTACACTGCCCACCATCTGCCCACCATTTCGTCATAAGCAGAGCTTCCGTACGAGGCATTGCGGCCGGCCTTCCATGGCTTGTCAGGTCCAATGAAGTGAACCATGTTAATGCTGGACTGGAAGTGGCGGTAGGCGGGGAGGTACTGGTAGTGTGCAGAGGGGGTGACGTTGTAGGTAAAGGGCAGACGGTGGAAGTTGTTCTTGAAGTAGGTGTTGAGGAGACCTTGATCGGCACCGTCAAAGGAGATGCCCCTCTCGGCCAGGCCAATCATGGCGTGGTAGTCACCGTTGTTGGGTGACAGGGCCATGACACCGGTGTTGAAGATGTCGGGCCAACCGATATCAGGGGAGGCCGCAAAGGCGTGTGGGAGGTCGAAGAGCTCATCGGGAGCTCGGTAGGCGACGACGTCGGCGTCGATGTAGACGATTCGCGAGAACTGCGTCTGCTTCCACAGGTTGATCTTGGTAAAGGCAGAGTGCAGGTCGGCACGGTTCATGAGGTAGAGGTTGGCAGGCGTGCTATTGCGGATTCGAGGCACAGGCAAGACATAGTCGTAGACGGTCTAATTCCCCGCACAAAGAGGAGAGAGGCGAACATGTCAGCAAATGATTCGTCTTACATGGATGTGCTTGTATGCTTGTGTGCATGGAGGTATGCACATCATTGCATACACCTCTACACAATGTAGAGAGACGGGGCTTCTTGTTTCGACCAACATACCTTGAGCTGAACAATGGCATCAGCAGTCACGCCGTCGAGCGTGACCAGGACCGCGAGCTTCTTGGTGGTGCCGGCATCGCGCAACGAGTGGGCAAGAACCAGGGCACCTAGAGAGATGTAGTTAGCAACAGCATTGCGAGAGCCTCGGCCAGGGCCAACGTACCAGGAAGATAGGCATCGTTCAACAGAAGCTGTAGGCAACAGGCGACAATGTTAGCTTGCTATCCTATCCTTTGACCCTCTGGGCCAGCCGGGAGCACGAACCGTAGCATAGGCATGCTCGCCCCAGCTTGCATCAGCCATGATTGCGTATGTGTGGAGCTTGAGTGACAGCTTGCAAAAGGCAGAATGAGAGGGATGAAACCACGGCGTCTGGCAAAACAGGCTCACAAAAACAGACGACGAGCGAGCTTCACGGAGGAGAAAAGCAGAGGGGGATGCGAAACAGCTTCTGGAGCGGGACGGGCGCGGTAGAAATAAAGAAGAGAGTTGGGAGGCAACTTTATGGTGATGGAGGTTGGAATTGGGTACGGAGCTTGTACATGCGGCCAATGGCCAAAAAAAAAGGGAACTTGTGGATGGAAGAGGGTGGCGTTCGTCAAGGTACCGTCGATTGGGCTGGCGCTACTTTGTCGTGTCGATGGATCGAGGCTTTCGCACCGCTTGCCGTCATGGATCGACAATGTACCCCCAAGCTTGGGCGCCGTACAGTGACTCGACTCTGCAGAAGCTTGTGCCGTTGCCCTGTCACTCTCACCTGCTATCAGCTAGGTACCTTCATGCTGCTATGCCTTAGCCCGTCCCCTGTGGCACCGCTGGCCATCGGGCTAACACGGGGCCTAAGGACCTTACCCGGGCCCAGCTCTGGCTGATGGCGGCCGGCGTGCAGCATCCATGGCGTGCAAGCGAACCAGCATGCAGATGCAGACACGATGCGGCGCACATCAGGCAAATGTCATGCACGCCGCCCACCCATCACGACTGTCTGCTGTACGAGTATCGCATGTACGTGTATGTGTACCGTACTAATGTACATCAAAAATCTAACATTACCCCTCTATGCAAGTGCAGAGCAAGTGCAGAGCCCCTCCAAGGATCCATGACAAGGGAAAAGAAAACAACAGCCCCTCCAAAGGAACCCCTCCCAAAGAGGAAAAAAAAACCCCTCCAAGCTCGTCTCGACTAACCAACCACGTGCTGTGTGAAACCTCGCTCGTCTTCCATGCTCATTCTTTTGTATCGAACCCCCGATAAAAAAACAAAACATTGAAGCGGTCAGCAAACCCATTCAAGGCTAATGAATCAATAGCGCCTGTTTGGATAAGAAAAAAACAAACAAAGGCTACCGCTACTACCAGCAAACCAAAAGATCAGCACCAAGGGGTGGTAGTAGATGCCTAACCAAGGCAAACCCCGGGAGCCAGCAAAAACACCACACCGGAAACGTCCCAGATTGTCCTTCCACGTCCCTGATTAGATACGGGCGGCGCCACCGCGACGGAAGCCAATTTCACAAACTAGTACCACAGGCAAGCTTCCAATGCGTCACCTTTTATGCACATGCCGGGCTCGCCATAGGCCAATGGTCCCCCAACCGCGCAAATTTTTTCACTTCTCTCACCACCGCTGCCGACGCATGCAGGCTCGCATCTGGCCTTGCATGAACAAGGAAGAGGAAGGACGAGGAAGAAAGAAAAAACCGCTCGCAGGTTCTCTGCTTGGCCACTCTACGCTCTCCTCTCGCCCCCCCCCCCCCTTCCGTCGGATCCCTCCCCTCCAAAGTTGCAGCAGAAGGGGCTCCGCAGTTGGGAATCATTGCTTGCTGCCCTCTCGGGGTTTTGCAGATAAATAGAACATCGAGGCCCAACGCGCGCAGTCCGTCGGGCTCACTCGCAGCAACTGGTTATCAGTTCCATGCAAATGCGCGCAATTCGGCCGTGGCCGCTCCTCGTCACGTACAGACATGCTTGCCCTCCAGCCGTCCTGATTAGCTAGCCGGCCAACGGGGGGCCCATTTCCGATGTACTGCGAGGCTGCACGCCTTCGACAGCTCCTCACGCCATGGGAACATCTTCAACGTTCGGGCCGTTACTACGTTATTACATTGGCCAACGTCATATCTGCCGCCGTCCTGTCAATCAATGGGCCTCTTCTCACCATCAGCCCGGCGGCCTTTGCTTTTGCCCCCCCCCCCCTCCTTTGGCCCGTGGCCTGTTTTGCGTTTTCTGCGAGACCATCCGGGTAATGGAACGCCAAATTGATACCTAAGCGTCTCAACAGTTTTTTTGGCTGCTGTCGGGCAGAATGCTCCCATCAGCTTCCGTATTCCGTTGGTAGGGACGCGTCTCGTCTCGACAAGTGCCCTAGGGATGGAGCCCGGGAGCTGCAGCTCTCGAGTATACCCAAACGACACCCACCTTTTTGCGAATAAATAGCTCTCCACTTCGTCCTTTGATGAAGCTCGTCCTCCTTGCCAACGATCCAGATTGCTCCGTAGGCTCCACTATGCTCGTTTCCCCCGCACCTTGGAATGGCAAAAGAGCTGCCTTGAGCATCCCATCTGGCGCTGGAATGGCACGGACAAGGACGAGGATGGGTTGCCTCTGCGAAGACAAGCAAGCAATGCTTCCCAACGACGCGGCTTTTACATGTGATTTCTGACGATACTGCAAGGTAAAAAAAAGTAGCCAACTTTGCAAGGCCAATATACCACCTATTCGTGCTACTGTAGTGTACAATGTATGGGCATTCCAATTGTGCCCCCCCTCCATCCTTTGCCCCCCTTTGTAAGAGCTAGGATGCCAAATTAATACTTTGTAATATTCCAAAAAGTGATACGATACTAACGCATCAATGACTCTTCCCTTCATAACGAAGCAGCTACAGAAATGGCAAAGCGAGAGCAAGCACCAAACAAAAAAAAAGCCTCGCTCAATGCACGCCTGCATGGATGCATGCGTCCTGTGGTTCCAAATGTCTCATATACCAACATCAAATGTCCTTCTTGTAGGCGTGCTCGGGCTTGTGAGTGGTCTCGTAGTCGATATGAACGTAGGCCCGCTCAACGTCGGGCAAGCTCTCCAGCTTGAACTGCAGCTCTTCGGCCACATCGTGCGTCTCCATGAGCGTCCGCGCCGGGTCCATGACAATGTCCACTTCAGCAATCAGCCGCGGGCCAGAGTGGTAGACTCGCACCGTATCAATGCCTTCAACGGCGTCCGAGTGGGTCAAGCACACGTATGTGATGAGCTGCTGCATGTCTAGAGGCGCGACAACACCCACGAGCAGCAAAAACTCGTTAAAGGCAGTGTACAGCCAGATGCTAGAGGTGAAGATGGACAGGAGAATGGCCCCCATTGGGTCAATCCACCACTCCAGCTTTGCACCGCCCACCGACGTCAAGATACCAAAGCCGTTGACGAGCAGATCGTTGCGGTGATCCTGCCACAGAATGTTCACCTGGCTATACTTATCCTTGAGAGACCAGCAATACAAGAAGAGGGCAAACTTGGTCGCAAACGCCGCGCAAACGGAGATGACCGAGGGGAGGTGGAACTTCTTCTCACTGTCACCGCTCGCCAGTTCCTTTGCTGAGAAGGCGATGATGATGAGGGCCACAGCGCTCATGAGGAAGCAAAAGACAATGTTGCCCACTGTCTCGAGCCGCGCCTTGCCGGCGGGAAAGCGTCGCCGGATCGACACTGCGAATGGCGCGGTTTGACAGATCGAGAGCGAGGGTGC
>MDJU01000584.1:0-20512 GCA_001721665.1 Trichoderma pleuroti
ATATATATATATATATATATATCGCGCCTCATTATCGGATATTTGCCCGCATCTGAGTATTTTGTATGAGCAATAACCTTACTGTAATGATCCATCGCCAACTTTGTTTACGTTTACGGTTGATCCCTTGTATCGAGGCTGCCTACCCTATAGTTTATCATACCACTCTCGATGCGCCTCTCAGCCTCCTCAATTCGGTCGCAAAGTACTCAACTAATTGCTACTCTGGCCGAGCATGACGGATGATTACAGTCTCAGTCAGTTATTATCTATGTCTATGCCGTTCATCCCGTCAAATGCTACCTTGGAGTGCCATCCCGATAAACCTCAACACGTTCCGACAATCAACCGATGAGGACTTCCTGCGATTAATCACGTCAGCTAGCCGGGTCCGGTGCTTTGAAATATCCTCATAAAGAATACTCAATCCCTCTCAAACGAACTAAATCACAAGTAAATACCTCTTCTCGCACAAATCACACACCTACCGGAAATATGGCTGCAGTCACCGAGGCCACGGCCAAGCGCTTCTTCTCATCTCCCTTCTTTGCGGTTGTGGGAGCTAGCTCCAACCCCGCCAAATTTGGTCACAAAGGTTCAACACAAACAAGCCCCTCCTTGATGCCCCTTGATATCAGAGCACCTCGCTAATTCGGCCGTTTTCTTTCATAGTTCATGCCTGGTATCTGCATCATGATCTGCCCGTCACTCCCATCAACCCAGCGTCCAAGACCGTCACGGTGAACGACGAGGATTACCCTACATTGCCCGATGTGAAGTCACTACCGAAGCCAACGGAAACGTCCGTCTCCATCATCACTCACCCCGGCATCACCATCAACGTCCTCAAGGAAGCCAAGAGCGTCGGTATTCCTGCAGTCTGGCTGCAGCCCGGCACTTTTGACAAGGACGTTTTGGATTTCGCTCTAGCTGACGGAACTTTTGAGGCTGTCGTCTACGGTGATGGAGGCCGGGGCTCTGAGGGCTGGTGCGTCCTCGTTGATGGCGGAAAAGCTTTGAAGGATGCTGGAAAGTTGTAGTGTAGCTATGAGTTGCTGCTATTGCACGGCGAACCGGACAGAGGTTTCTCAATTGAATTGCCATCTGTGGTCATTCTACCCGTTGTCGGACTCATCCTGGCGTGCACCTGCCTGTTTTGACTGAATGAGATTAGGCCGAGTGAGATTACAGAGGAGATGACTTCGGAGGCGACTCATCTATTCGACTTATGAACAACCACCCATCTGCATATGAGATGAAGATAAGCTCAGACTACCAAAACTTGCATCAGGAATCAATCAAATGTCTTAATCAACCATTCTTTGAGAGCGATGGGCTGGAAAAGGCACTTTACTCATATCTTATTTCACTTATAAAATCTCCCGCTATCAAGTACTTTGCAGGTGCCCGGAGGCTTACATAACCAGCGCTGTCACTCCTAGGTGCGCCTCTAGCGCGTCTTCCACTCAAACAACCTTGAACCTTCATTCCATGTTAAACGCTGTGAATGACATCAAACCGCATCGTCATGAATTGCTGTTCATCACGCTCACAAATCTCTGCGCTGGCTCCAATACCAACTCAAACGGTGTCAAAATCTCCTGGTACCTTGTCTATTTGGCAAATTACGCGACTGCACCCTCGGGAGCGGATTCTCGTCGCCCCAATAACTTGGACTGGTCGTCATCTGGAACTGCTTGGATGTTCATTCCAAGATGCTGTTGCTGCGCCTGCGAACACGGAGCTGGATCTTCCAGCAGAGAATGATGGGTACCCATACGTGAAAGGATATCTGAGGAGCTGGATTAAATACACATACCGGCAAATTAATATCCAGCGACTCCTCACCATGCCCGAGTGTCTATTGCGCTGCCGGTTTGTTTCCAACCCTTTGATGGCTTGTCGTTCTGTGCAATATGCTCATTCATCTTAGGTCCGGCGTTACCTTGCGCTTCGATTGCATCTGCCAAAAACTACGATGCGCGCTTCTTTATTCTCCAGATGGAATGCATGCCTCCATGGTTTGTGGGCAGCCCGTGGCCGCGTACATCGACCTTGGGGAGCTTGAAAGGCTGCGAAAAGACACGCTGCGATGCTACTTGCCCAGACAGTATAACCCTCTCTGCTATACCATTTGGGATAACAGATGGAAAAAGATTGATCCGCCTGAGCCGCTGCATGATCCATACATTTTCGCATTATTAATTGCGGTGGCTCAAGAAAAACGAAAACATTTGCAGGAGGCCAACTCCACCCCAGAGTCAAAAACCAACTTTGTTTCGGTATGCTCACCTTTACAAGTGTAATGTCTTATGTTTGATACTAACCTTTACATTTGCTGATAGTCCCAAGTATTATGCTCATTCAAGAGCAAAGAGTACCTCCGTCTTTACACCGCCAACATTCCTTCCTCCTTGTTGGACATGTTTGACGATCCATCTTGGTCACCACCATCACCATCCTCTGTCTCAATTCAGATTTATGCAATTCCCATTTCACCAGAGCATACGCTTCGCGCTCGTCTTTTAGGACTCCTTTGTTCGTCACATATACCCCGTGGGAGAAAGAGGAGTCTGGACGATGACTCTTCGGACTTATCGCCACCAACGAAACTTGGACGTATTGACTCTAACCAACACTGTGACGTACATCCTATAACTACATGAGGAAATTATTTGCCTCTGGTGTATAGGACGCTACGGTCATGTGCCAGCGGCGTCTACATGCATATTTGCATGCTCCAATCTTCATTTTGGCGGACAGATGAAATGGATAATAGCAATTCGTAGAATGTAATGTATATAGAATATGTATCATGAAGCAAATCGAATACGTAATACGTAATATGTAATATAGATTAATTGACTCCCTGAAGTCATCTACATAGAACAAGGCATGAGGAGTCGGAGTCGGAGTCGGGTTTCTAGAGGTCTCGAAAGCAACGTGAATTTTGGCACAAAACCTACCTTGACCCTCCATGTCTGCGGCCCTTCTACCCAGGTAGGTACCTATTCACAGAATTTCACGTAATTTTATATCAACTCCAGGCACCCACCTCCTTAAATAACGCCGCACATGGTCGTCGGATCACTGAGCGATGGCGTCTAAGCGCCCTCTACCTCCATTTGGGAGGCCTTCTATTTATAGCGAACGTCTTGTCGACCAACACTGTGGCCGAATCTCTCGAATGGCCGCAAGGCTTGGAATTCTGATTTAGGAAATCGCCGAGCGGATATATGCCACCAATCTATTCAGAATGCTGCGTTGCGTTGCGTAACATGCAATCTGTATTTCGGTGCCGCCAGTTTGAAAACTATAAAGGGAGATGAATCTGCAGCTGACGACATGATAATCTCTGACTTTTATAAAATTGCTGATACCTACATACTCTATTATCTGGTTCCTATTGTATCTCCTTCTTCTCACAGTATCCTCTATTTTCTACATTATCTCTACTATCGCTAGTATCTTCTACTTTCCATCACATCTTTTGCTATATATTTCATTATTATTTCTCCCTAAACATGTCTTACTATGATACTATCAGATATCCTTCCATTTTCTCCCAGCGGGCGAGAAATTACACCAATTTCATCTCTCTCATCCAATCTCCAGGCTTTCAGAGCGGCGCCAGTAATTGGGATGCCCGGCATCTATTCGCAAACCGAGTGATTTGCACCGCCCCTGAATGGCGTCTCTTGTTACTTGATGATTTCTTCCCCAAAGACCTGGTGGGCGTACACCCTTGCATTCAGGATCTCGTCACGGGGCCGTTGGGTCTTCAACCATCTGAGCTGTGGGAGCCGCAAATCGTGCAGCTGTGTCAACCGGATAGCCTGGGCTATGTTTGGGCAGCCCTGGCATCATTCTTTAGAGCGGACAGCACGAGCCCGTCAACGCTCGAGAGGCCCAGACGTGAAAGAACACAGACTACACAGGGAGATTTTGTCCCTTCAGACAGCTTTGCCATTGGTAGCAGCTCTCCCAACCGGCCTCCAACCTCATCAGGCGATTCTGAACGCAGTATCGGCTATAGAGGGCAGCTGTCTGCTCCTCTTCTCGAGGATGCTACAATTCGTCTTGCTAGCTGCTTTATCCGCTGTGTCATCAACTACGCCCAGCCACCGGACAAACAAGGACCATATATTCACTTCCGTGACGAACGGCTAACTCACCGCTTCGATACCATGCACCGTGATATTGTTGTTGAGGCAGTGGATGACGGGGGACTGCAAGTTGTAGATGACAACGGAGATTTTATCCAGGTGGCCATGTTAGAAGGGAAACGCACGTTTCAAACAATCACAAACGGAGAACCCAAGGTTTCCGACGAACTGCTAGCACAGCTTGTCGGGGAAGCACTGGCCTTGCTGCAGAGCAAATCGTCTACCCCTATTTCCGCAGAGTAAGTCACCACTGCTGTGGTCACTGTATGGGGATGTATACGCTAACTGGAGCCATCATCTTGTATTATAGCATCATCTCGATCCTTGCGACGGCTGATTGCGTAAAATTCTTCCACTTTGAGATGTCAGAAGAGTATCTCGATGCTTATCAGACTGCCGCTATTGACAGCGACGAGCACTTTCTACTGGTCAATTCAACGCAGTGGTTGAGTATCAAAGAGCCAGACCATCGACAACTGATTATATATCATCTGCTGGCCATTCTATCTTGGGCAGATTCTTTGGTGTAAAGGTTGATTTTATTCATTTGGTAGTAGTAGATGGAGTATCGCTGCTAGATGGAGTATCGCTACTAGGACCTAACACACACGTCCATGGAATATTTTTGATGGAGATTGTCCAACCTACCAGTTACCGTATGATGGACTTTGAAAATGAAAATTGAGACAAGGAGCTGTGGCTACCTAGTAGTTGTAATGTAAGTTCAGTTGTATATTCAACTTATTGCACCCAAGCTCCTACATATCTGATCCATGGATTGCAAATTACACTGCCAGCCCTCCCTAGCGTGGCGCTTCCAGGGGCTTCCAGGGAGCCAAGCGCTGTAAGTTCAGTGGCTGAACCCGCGCCCCACCCTGCGATGGAGGTAAACAAACGCGGTCGCGGGCCCACGTCACGATGCAGCGTCAAACAAACAATCAACTGTTGTCTCAGCTGCTGCCCATTCTTGCAGGCCCAATCTCGACTCGACTCCCCCCCATCCAAGCCGAAACCTCGATATCCCACCTCTATCCGGCCTCGACAAAGCACGAATACCTCACAATCTCGCCTCGCAAACCGCCGATATACACCCAGTTGGCACTTCCTGAGATGCTGCTCTTGTGCCTCTGATAGTTGGTTAAGAGCTTTGCGCCCTTCGTGCCTGCGTTGTCTCCTGTTCACGCCGTTCCGATCAAAAGCCAATAGATACAACGACAACAACAAGCCTCCAGCTGCTGTCCCTCGCCTACGCTTGAGGCGATCCTCAACATGGCCACAGAATTTGATCAGTATTTTACCTACGAAGCCCGCCTGGCTTCCTTTCAGAAAGGCACCAGGAAGCGCGGATCAACAAACGGCGGCCGAGCAGCCAAGGCTCTCAATTGGCCCCATAAGCAGATTTCCATCACAAGCGTACGCGCGCCCTATCAATTGCCAGGTGGCGCATCGGTGGGAGACGTACTGACCTCTTCTGTAGCTTGCCAGAGCCGGGTTTGTGTTTAGACCAAGCCCCGACAGCCCCGACAACACTGTTTGTTTTCTATGCGGAAAGGGACTGGATGGATGGGAAGCAGGCGATGACCCGATATACGAGCACGTCAAACATGCCCCCCATTGCGGCTGGGCAGTAGTTGCTGCCATTGAGGTCGACATTGGCGACTACGGACGAGAGGATCCCAACGACCCCGAAATGATCCAAGCACGCAGAGCGACTTTTGCGGACCGATGGCCTCACGAAAACAAAAAGGGATGGAAGTGCAAGACTAAGCAGGTTTGTCGCCGCTCGAGAGGATGAAGCACGGGAACTGAAATAGCATGCTGACATGTTGCCAGCTGGTGGATGCTGGGTGGAAGTACACCCCAACCGAAGAATCGGACGACATGGCTACGTGTACATACTGTCAACTGGCGCTTGATGGATGGGAGCAAGGCGACAAACCTTTGTGAGAGTTGACCATCTGTCTCCTGGCCCGTACAGACTGACTAACTGTCATCTAGAGATGAACATTACAATCGGTCCCCTGATTGTCCCTTCTTCTCCCTAGTTAGCCAGTACAGGGCGCTGGGAAAAGGCTCTGGACGCGGAAAAGCATCGCGCAACTCGGCATCATCCGTTCAGTCTTATGGGACAGCCGCAGCCGACATTTCAAATGCCAGTGATGCGAGCGTAGGGCCTGAAGACAGTGTTCTTACAACTGCGTCTTCGGCTCCACAACTGGACATGAAGAAGCCTAGAGCAAAGAAGGGGGCCGCAGCAAAGGCTGGTAGAAAGAAGATGCAGAAAGACGAACAGTCTGAGCTGGACCAGAGCAGCCAGATGGAGGAAGAAACACAGCGCCCAAAGGCTAGGCGAGGCAAGAAGAGACCGAGCGACGCAGTGGAAGACCCGATGCTGAGCTCAACAGACGGGCCCATGTCGAAAAAACGAGCGTCACGGACCCCTAGCGTTGGCAGCATTGATGGTGCTGCTGTTCACGATTATGACTCCGAGGCGACCGATATCTCCAGGGCTTCTTACAAAAAGAATGCAGCGCAGTCTGCTTCCAAGAGGGGTCGTAAGGGCGCCCCAAAGCTGATTTCGCATGCATCCATGGCGTCCTTGCGGGCTCGCGGCGGGTTTCCAAACGATGATGAGATTGAGCGTGAACTGGAGGCTGACCTGGATCGACAATTCACGGATGACGAGGAGATTTCATACGATTCTGACTTGTTACGAAACAAGGTTAAAGGAAATAGAACGGTGACAGACTCGGAGAGTGAGGCTTTTCGACCTGCAAGGCCAAGGTCGCCCGAGTATGCCATGTTTGATCCGGCGGTGCCCGAACCCGCTGAGGACGAGCTTGATGATGAGCTCAAAGCCTTGCAGGCTGAGATGGAGGTTGACGAAGCAGAGCAGCCCCCGAAACCCAAAAGAGGTCGCAAAGCTGGTGTGCAAAAAGGGACAAGACAAGTCAAGGCCCAAAAAGTCGAGCAAGAGGCCGAATCCGAATTCCCAGAGTCACAGCAAGAAGAAGAGGGAGTGGGATCGGCTGACGTTAGTGCGGGCAGCACTGCTGCTGGAAAGCGAGGGCGTGGACGACCAAGGGCCTCGCTCGGATCGCAAGATGAATCTGCTACTCTTGATGTTGCTGAGTCGTCACAGCAATCGATTAAGCGCGGACCGGGTCGGCCACCGTCTAGGTTGTCATTAGCATCTCTATTGTCTGCCGAGGCTGGTGACGCCCCTCCTGGTGACGCTCCCATAAAGCGAGCTCGCGGTCGACCTTCAAATGCGTCATTGCTGTCACTAGAGTCAACCGGGTCGGATGAAGACATCTTGGCTGCGCCTGCGCCGGCCCCAAAACGTAGGGGACGGCCGTCCAAAACTACCTCCGTGTTACACGGTCCTCGCGATATTGCGGCTGTTGAGAAAAGCAAAGAGCCTCTTGCTCCTGGGAAGCGCGGACGCGGAAGACCGGCTAAGAAAGTGGTCGAAGCGATACCCGTGGAGCCTGTTGAGACGGAAGCCGAGGATGACTTTGTCGAAGCTCAGGAATCGGTGGAGGAACCTATGCGATTGCCTAGGCAATCGCCAGTCCGAGCCATTTTCTCTCCTAGGGGAGCGGCTGTGTCTCTGGCAGCGTTGCCTGGTACTCCATCCAAGCTTTTGTCGCCTTCGCAATCCCCTCAGTCATCAGACGCGGAGAACCAGCCGCCTTCCTCTCTCACCGCCGCCAAGCGCCTTGTGCTGGCTCCCAAAGCGACAACTCCCACCCATGGGTCACCTTCGAAGCGCAACGTTATGGCCGGTGTTCGAAGCACAATGCCATGGGCAGCGGCGAGTCTGGAGGCGATATTTGAGATACCGCTCGATAGTCCGGGCAAGGAGAATGAAGTAGATCGTTTTTTGAAACGAGGAAAGGAATTGACCAGTCCGGAAAGACGCATGACTGTGGAAGAGTGGATTTACTTTAACGCAGCCGAGGCAGAGAAGAAGCTCAAGTTTGAATGCGAGTCTTTGGTCAACCGATTCGAGATGGAGGGCACAAGAGCTATCAAAGTTCTGGAAGGCTTGGAGGTGGACGAAACCAGCTAACGGAAGCCCGAGTCAATGTGTAATGCGTTGTATATGATGGCGTGCATGGAATCATGGGAGGAGTTTTGTTCTTTTTTTTTTCTGATTTAGCAAATGGATACATGATTGGGCACAAAAAGATGATGTGGCGATTGAGTCTTGGCTTTTTGCATTTGGGATCAGAATCGGGCGTTGGAAACAGGTCTATATGGGAGTCGAATCGGTGACAGGGGTGAGGCTGGCTGCAATGTATAGCTGCAATGAGGAGGCATTTTCAATGCTGACAATGGTTTATCCTGCCGTCTTTACATGTGATGTTTGTCGACTACAGCACGATTCTTGACTGCTGTATGCTCTTGGAAGATGTGCCTCTCCTCTACTTGCTGTTGTGAGACGATGTTGCAGCTTTTGTCCATCAAGTACTGGCTGAGTCTGTGCTCCTTTTCTCCTTGTATTGACTTGTTGCACCTTTGCGTGTTGGAGCGTCTCACGACTTGTAGCTTTTGGAATGATACTGTTGCATACCTATGGCTTGATTTAGCGCGTGGCGGCTGATGGTTTCAAGATGGCTGATTGACAAGCTTTCATGCCCTTCATTGCCCACGAGTCCATGACGAAGCAATAGTTGTTCCATTCGACTCAAGGAAATGCATTTGTATATTGTGACGATTGGGGAAAAAGAGCCCTCTTTGAGACTCAACATATAGAGAACATGGCTTGAATGCATCCCTTTGTTTATAAGCCATGTCATGGGCGAAGATATACTTTGTGTGAATCGGGTCTGTCAGCCAGGTGATGCTAGCTAGATGAGGCGTTATCAATGGTTCCAAGGGGGCTTGGAATGGCAATGCCGGGATGGAGACTGTCTTTTCTGACGTTTCGAGACGCCGTGGTATTTTAGTCCTTTATCTTGCTGATTTCTCTTTTCCATCTACACTTACATGGCATTCAAGAAACCAGCTCGTTGAAAGAGAACGAAAAAGCCTCGCGTTATCAAACATTAGCAAACGAGAAATCCAAGAACACATTTATAAAAAAAAAATGATTGGATTGTCCTACCCGGGCTTCATCGTCCCGATCCCCAACGCAGACGAATACAACGACTTTGTAACGACTCTCCCGCTCTCGTCATCCGTCAAACAAAGACTCTCCACGTCAAACAGCAGCACGTCTCTCCGGCATGCAGCACAGCCGAGGACGGGCGTGATGAAGAGGTTGCGCTTGTTGGTTGATGAGCGGATTCGTTTCAAGAGGGGATACGTGTTTCTACAACGGGGGGTGAAGTGACTTTGGGGTTTACTTTTTTTTTTTTGGAGTATTGGTGTTTTGGGGTGTGTGGATTTGGCGTTGGGATGGGGATGAGATGAAGGCAGCTGATTGACTGTTGTAGGAAATCTCACTTATTGCGATTTGATTCGATGATTTGAATTCCTTGAAGGAGTAATAATAACACACATGACGACTTGAACAAGGATCAACGACTGCTATCGCGGTATACTCGGTGATGCATCATAAACACAAAGGGACGACTCTCAGCTGCCAAATGGTTTCTATTATTCCACCATTTTCGTTACTACCACGTATACATCATCACTATGCATCCCATACATTGCATCGATACAAGCCTATCTGAGCCTTGCGTTACATTTTGTGTAAACCTTCCAGTTTCCCTTCCTATACTCCATAGTCATATGGCAGACATGCCTTGCTGCTGCCGTGCTGATACCTCATAAATCACATGTGACAAATGCAAGTTTGCCTCAACAGATGACATCTAGCTGCGTGCCCGCAAGGAAAACACACGCAGCAACAAGTCAAAATAAATCATGGCCCTCGGCCTAAATCTCAAGCTTCTCCAATCCTTCTCCAGCTTCATCGACTCTCGTATGAGCGCCTTCGGCAGCGGCCCCCGTCTTCCTGGGTCGCTTCTTGCGTTTTGCCGTGCCAGCCACAACTGGAGCTTCTTGTACCCATCGCGCAATTGCACCGGCGCGGTCAGTCATGATTGGGTAGTCTCTGCCGTCATCAGCGGACGAGTGGCGCGACAGGTGATCCGTGTCAGTAGCATCCTCCTTGTCCTCTTCGGCCACGGATACACGCTTCGTCTTGTCTGTGCCATTCATGGCGTCTGGGCCGTTTGGGCTTATGCTGGTTCCCGGGCTTGGTTTAGGCGTGGTAGTGGTGGTGCCGTTGGAAGACCTGCCCGACGAGCCAGCGTCGTTTCGCTGAGCACGTTTCTCGTGGGCTTCAATGGCTGCGCGGAATGATGCCTCGTCAGTAACGCGCTCATCATCAAGAGCATCCAATATCGCCTGCTCGCGGATGAGCTCTCTCCGCCGCTTTTCTTCCTCGCCGGCAGCGTCGGGGGACATGCCGTTGATGAGTGCTGCTGCCGCAGAAGCGGCCCTGCCAGCCGAAATCACAGCTGTGTGGACGTGGTTGTGAGAGTGGATGCATGAATGATGGCCACAACATAGCTCATCGTCGTATATGGGCAGTGGAGCAGGGGAACACAGCGTGTCCCACGAGGAACTGAGGGAAAGCCAGTTGTCAGTGCGATGGATGACCTCTGCCCAGTCGGCTCGCGCAGGGGACCGGTTCGCTTGAAAGATGGGATACCCGTCGGCAAGCCTGACAAGACGAGCAACCATGTAAGCATGTCGTTGGATCTCCTTGGCAGAGGTCTGGGCAAGGCAATGGGCAAGGAGAAGAGAGTGCAATGCGTCGGTGAGTAACGGATGATATGTCACACACTCGCAAACAGCAGCTGCTTTCATCGATAGCCTCTCCGACGGAGACTGGTACGAGTCGTGCTTCACCACGGCCTGAGCTGGAAACGGTGGGAGATCGGTAGGGGGCACAGAGCGAAAGAGGTCGGCCAAGGAGTAGACTGTGTGTGCCTCTGTCCAGCTGCTCGAGTCAATGGCCCTTGAGCTGCGCATGCCGTGCGCGACCAGGTTGACACGGTCGTTGAACTCCTTTGCTGCTTTGGCGGGGAGATTGGGTGAATAATGCAAGTTTGAGATGAATGAAAGACAGTCCTTGATGGCGCGCTTGGCATATGTCTTGACCAATTTCCGCGCCTCGGCCTGCTTTCGCGTGCCCTCCCTGTTTGGCTCGGGAGAGCTTTTGCCGCTGGCCTCTGCTCCCGCATCGCCATCGTCTGCTTCGCCAGCCATAGGCTGCCCATTGGCCCGAGTAGACGGCGGTGTTGGTATGCTGTCCAGGATATGGTCGGAAGCCATTGTAAGATACACCGATGCCCTCTGGAAGTATAGCTGCGCTTCAAAGCTGCTAGGCTGATCCTTCTCTGACAGGATGATATCATGGGGTCGTCTCCTGGCTGTGCGTTGCGTCTCCCCAACTTGGGTCTCCTCCTGGCTGGAACCATGAGACCTGCGGCCAAACTGCGAAATAGACAGAGCGTGCGTCAGGTCGAAAATGGCACCGTCAAAGTCCTCCTTGAAGATCTTGACGGTTGCGCGGGTTCTCAGCACCTCTGGCTCTGCGGGCCGGTCCTCAATGATGTCCGTCAGAGGCTGCAAGCTCGTCGATTCGGCCATTTTCCTCGACGGAATCTTTTCATGAAAAAAGTGCACATACTTGGCGTCGGAGTCGTCGGGGCTGCGCTGCAGCACAAGACTGCCGACATCCTCCAGCGGCGAGGCGCCCTGCATCGTCGCAACGCTGCAGGCGATTTCGTCCAAGCGATACGCCCGCCCCAGCTTCTGGCTGGCCTGCTCTCTCATGCGGAATTTGCGCTCTCTGCTCAGTTTCCCGCCATGGACGGGCGGCCCCAGCCCCTGCGAGCTCATGGCCGACGATATGCTCGGAAAGCCGCCATTGACGTTGGTCAGGGTTGGTGAGGCGATGTTGCTAGCAGCCCTCACGGCAAGATTGGTGGCTTCGTCGACAAGGCGTCGCACCTTGACGAGATCGAAGAAGGAGGCAGCATCGATGGGTCGCGGCAGAGGAGAGTTGTAGTTGATGTTGGCAAGAGTCTCGAGCAGCTCAAAGGGCATTTGCAGCCACGGTCCGTGATAGGAAGAGATGTGGCGCCAGTGCCTGTTTTACCAGATCAAGGTCAGCGAAAGAGCTCGTCAAAAACAAGGGATGGTAAAATCAGATTTAAAAAAAGGGATTGCCATACACATACTTGTTGCGACAGATGACGAGCGCGGTTGAAGTGGCCGTCGCTGGAGCCGCATGGGAGATTCTAGATCTCGGCCTAGGACCTGAACTTGACGATGCCTGAGACGCTTGTGCCGTGGCCGATGGCACCGACGGTTGACTTGCACTCCCGCCGTCCAGCGAAGCCTCTTCACCCAATGTCTGTCTCACCTTCTTCTTTGCCATCATCATGTTGTTATTTATTTCGAGTGCCCCAGAAGTTTTACCTCCTTGGCATGGCCGAGCACCTCGTGCAATCTCCGATGGACACTGGCAGAGAGTCAACAGAACGTGGGGTGGTGGAGTAGCTGGGCAGAGATCGATTGGCGATGCTAGAAAGAGGATGCCGGCGTTGGATTAAAGCTATTAGCAGGGGGAGGAAGAAAAACAATGATGAGAGAGAAAAAAAAATGCCAAAGGATCGTGCGTGTTGCAATAGAGGCTCCCAATCCCACAACTTGCACAGCAGAAATTCAGAAGGGGGAAAAACAAAGAAAGAATGAAGAAGAAGAAAAAAAGTTGCTATGATGACAGTGCAAAATGCATGTGCCGCTCGCTGGTGGCTGCCAGTGGTCGGTCGGAATCCCAATCACGTGAAGCTGCCTAGGCTTTGGGTTGCGATGAGTTGAGCTCAGCTTGGCTCACAATAATGTCAACACTCTTGATTTCTCTCCTCAAACCATCTCACTTTTGTTCCTTGGCTGTTGGGCAGCTTGGAAGCAGCCCAATTTATAATTGTTAGGAGCGGCATTCATACGCTTCTACTCCTCCTTTGGGCGGACCAAACAAGCGGCCCTTGGCTACTGTTTTATGAGTTGTCACTGCATGTGCGCTTTGGAAGCAGGGAGAAGGGCATCCAAGGAAACTATTGGCAGACGGTTCTCGTTTGCCTGCATGGGGGCGCTGCAAGGCCAGCCAGCCTCATTTTGAACAGTTACCCTGCTTTTACGGACCAATGAAGCCGGCAGAGGGAGATTAAAAAATGTAACCGTATTATTAGTGACTTCTTTTTTGTTTTTCCTTTTCCCTGCTGCTGGCTGCTGTTCAGCCGCTTCCCGCTAACCAGCAAGCTCGCGGCATGTGCCCACCCCCAACCATTTGAAAACAAGGGAAATGAAACTCGCATGTCTACCTGAAAAGCCAACGCAAAAAGCAAAGAAAATCGTCCATCATTAAATGTGTATGAGAAGAGAAGAAGAAGAAGAAGAAGAGACAAGAAGAGACAAGACACCCATATGCAGCTCCTTGCCCATACTCGCTCCTGGACCTACCAGGGCCTATCCCTTCGAGTGTCTCACAGGGAGAAGAACATGACGGCAGCAACGCCACTCAGCAAAGCAAAGACGGACACTCTGTTTCCAGAGGCAGCTCCTGGGAAAGGCGCAATGGATGACGTGGCACTCGCAGTGATTTCAGGAGGGACGGTAGCGAAGCTGGTCGAAGTGATGGTGACGACGCCGCCGGTCAGAGTGGCAGCACCTGTAGGAGAGACACTTGTGGTGTGGTGAGGACCGGTGCTGTAGTGAGAACCCGTGGGACTGTAAAGACTCGTGGTGTTTTGAGCGCCAGTGACACTGTGATGAGCACCGGTGGCAACGGGACCATGGACGGTATGATGGGCACTGGAGGTGGTGGTATGCGACTTTGTGGCAGCACTCGACACCGGCAGCTTGGCAAAGTTGGCGCACGTCAGCCGCGTCTTGTTGGCATAGTGGACGACGATGGATCGGTTGCCAAAGAAGGCCGGGTTGTCGGGCTGAAGCGAGGTGTAGAGGTCAAAATACTCGGCCACGAAGGGATCCGAGGTGATCTTGCCGTACTTGCCACTCAGATCGCCGACCTGGCAGGTCTCGGGCTTGGAAGCATCGCAGGCGGGCGTCTCACCGCGATGATACGGGTCCAGATGAGCCAGGGTCGTCGTACAGTTGCCATTGGTAGCCGGCTCCTCGTGGATGTGGTACACTGCATACAAGGGGGCGGATGGTTAGCCACCAATGCCGGCCGTCGCCATCGCCGTTGACCAAGGGAAGCAAAAAGAAGAAGCAAACAAGACTCACTAAAGGGGCCGCCGCTTTTGGGGAAGTTTTCAAACTGGACTCTGAACCTGACGCCCTTGCCGCCGGGAGCAGCCACGGCGGAAACAGAGCCCTTGACGTTGCCCGCCAGATGGGCGCCGGCGAAGAAGGGCTTTTTGGGCAGCGTAGCCTTGTATTCGACGCTTTGAGGATTGCCGGTCACGACGGGGGCGTCTTTCTCTGCGACGCAGCTCGACACGGCGAGAGAGAGAACAGCCAGGATTCCAGAGGCTCGCATGTTGGAGGCGGAGAGAGAGGGAAAAGTATTCTTTTTTTTCGGTAATGTAATGTAATGTAATAATGTCCCGTATTACTGAGATTACCTGGCACTGTTGACATATAAGTATGATGCGATAAGTGAAGAGACAAAGAATGGAGTTGTAAACAGCCAGGTGAACAGGGAAGTGCCAAGCAATTATATGTCTGAACAAGAAGGAAGATGAACAAGACGAAAAGCAAGCAGAACACGAGTGAACATGAAAGCGAGGTAAAAGGGCAGACCGTTCAGACAGAGGCATTGCTCGAGACATTCAGGGCATCCCATCCTAACAAAGATCCATGCAAACGTACCCGATTCTCAAGTCCAAGCCCTTTCGTCTCTTTTCACCCTCGGTAGCAAATAGTGGCAGGCAAGGTTACTTGGGGGGACGGGATGGTAGCGAAGTGAGACAGCAATCGATGGTCTGGTCCTCGCTTTGTGGTCGATCAACAGGGCTGTTTGCGTCCTTGATATACTCCCAAATGGTCCGACCTGTGACTCGATATAGTCTCGATACAGGTGAATTGAGATAGACCGTTTGTTTGTTCGTCTGTTTGTTCAACTCTGTCGGCAGCCGGCTCCCACAGAAACACACACACACAAGATACACAAGAAATGAAGAGAAAGGGACCTTGCAGCAGCAGCAGCAACCAAAAAAAAAAAAGAAAACACAAAGGTGTTGTTACATCTACCATCCCATTCATTTCCTTTTATATTCCCAGGCCTCACATCAGCACTGCCATTGTTTCACACCCATCGCAGCCAACGAAAAAATAAAAAAGCGACATGCTCGACTGCCGGCTTCCGGTCTGCGCCCATTGGAAATAGCACCAACGCCAGTGCCATTGCCCCCAAAACGTTGCGCGGCCACGACGGCTGGTTGGGCGGGCGAGGGCAGCCGTTGCGACTCGCGATTTGCGCAAGGGAGCGCCCCCCCTGGCAGGATTCGACTGATAGGCGGCCAGCCGAGCCGTGATGCGACACTGGGTGGGCCTCAGCCTAACAGTGCTTCCTTTGGACAGGGATGAGGGCGTGCTGTGCGTTGAGTCGAGCAGCAGCCGCATAGAATCCGTGCAGTATTTTGTAGGAGTGAGTGGCTGTGATCTGTTGCCGTTGCCGTTAGGGAGAGGGCATATGTAGGTTGCCTCTCTATGGTATTCATCGCGCCTCTCTCTGGCAAACGGCACTTACACCGGTATAAGATGGATTTCGCCGCGAAAACTTGCATCATCTCGCCTCGTCCACGCTGTGAAACAAACAATGGCAGCTTTGCCACCACGCTCTGCCAACAGCCACCCCCCTTCCAACGGTCTTTATGGGATTTTGTACAACAATAAGCCTGCATTCATCCCTATCCCTCTCAGCCCCCATCAGAGCCTGCCAGCACTCACTCAGCCTCCACCTCATCCACACGCTGCCAGACGAAACTCGGCCAATGCAGCAAAAAACATCAAAATAGCCGCAGCACATCAAGTAAACGCATGCAACATTCGGCCGCTAAAAGAAAGAACAGTTTCGTTTCAAAGTGCCGCATCTCCGAAGCGTTTCATCTTCTATACAAAGTACAGCGTAAAGCAGGCCTCGCCCATCCTTTTCTAAGCGCCCCCCCCCCCCCAGCGCCGTTTCCGCGCGCCTACCAAACCGGAGTCCAGTATAGCAGCCCGAAACCTCGCCGCCTGACATCCCAGGCCGCAAACCCACCGCGCCGGCATATTCTCGGGTAGCTCCCGCACCGGCAACTTTGGCAGGCACCTTAGTAAAGTTGCGCCATGGGGATCCAAAGCTACTACGCAACTCTGCATATTCGCCAGCCTCGGAGAACACAACAAAACTACCGAACCTTTTTTTACACGGGGCTCTTTTGCTGTCCATTCTCTCCTCTCTTCTTCTTTTTTTTTTTCGCTTCCTCTTTGCTTCTCCGGTTTTTTCACTTCCTTCCAAAGGCGAATACGTTCCCCGTCTTCCGATTCGCGTGTTTGCACTTTGCACGCCCCATTCCGCCCATCATGAAGCCCGTCGTTAGTTCAATGCAAGCTTGGTCGTGGTACGTCAAAAAAAACACTCTTCGGCACGCCCTCGCGAAAACACAAAAAAAGAAAAAAAAAACAGCTCCCGAGAAGGCCTTGTTGGGGGGAATTCCAAGCTAACGATTCGGTCTCGTTTCCCGGCAGCACCGTCATCTCCTTCTTCGCAATCATCATCCTCAGCGTCCTCGCGCTCCTCTACCGCTCCAACCACGAGCAGCTCATGGGCAGCGTCAACGACCCTACCGATGGCAAAGCCGTCTCGCGCACCGTCTTCACCGCCGTCTTCGTCTACATTGTGCGTCTTGTCGACTTGGAACCGTTTACAAACATGGCTCAAATGTCCTGGTTTTTTTTTTGGCTAATCCTTCTCCTTTTGTGCAGGGATTCCTTGTGTTTTGCGGTCTACAGGGCATGCTCCACGTCCGAGAGAATAGAAGGGGCGCGATTTCTTTGTGAAGCCGACGGGGTTCAGCGGATAACAATGACGAAGAGGCAGCAAACGGGCGTTTTTTGGAAGTCTTTCTTTTCTTTTGGTCATTCAATGTTTGCTTCTGGCCTGATGCGAGGGGTTTTTTTTTATTCAACTGGCGGAAGATTGCATTGGGCGACGGTTGTACGGTACGAGGCTGAGCAGAACAGCCTGCCGGGTGTAACATGATGGGGGAAAATGAATACTGTAATGTTCATGCCTTTAGATTGTAAGGGGGTCCTCTCAGCTGATTAATCTATCAAAACCAGCTTCTTGTTGATCGAACCACTTTATATAATACCACTGTTTGAGATTATCGTGTATACTTTGAGCACGAGCTCAATTATGACCTCGTTGCTGTATGTAGGAATTGACTCGATGGAGTGCCTTTTTCAAAGACTGCCAAAGTAGCTTGGTAGAATCAACACATCAGCTCAGCCCTCAGCAGCAGCCACCAGAATGAGTGCATGCAAAAATGAAGAATTAGTTCGTCATGTAGGTTTGCTGGCACGGCACACAAAAAATAGACATGAGCACAAAAGCAATGTTGCGCTTCACAACACAAACTCGAGCTCGATAAAAGTCATGCTTGTGCCGTGAACCTGGTCAGCATCGCAGAAGGTAACAGCAGCATCACATGGCGAGAAAAAGAAATGCCGGACCAAAGCATCCAAGAGGGAAAAAAAATCTATTTTCATGGCTCGCTGAGCGTAGGATTACACACAGGGCAGTTCCGCCGAGATGGCAAAGCTGCTGTAGTTGTCGTTGACCATCGGAAGAGTTGATCATATAATGAACATGCATACCCCCCAACACGGTGATTGAGCGTTTTGCCCGCTACGTCGACACCCTTTTTTCCCTTCTTCCAACTCCTTCCTTGGTTTCGGGCATGCTTCGTCGGGTGTATGATTCATCTTGTTTCAAGGAAAACAATCATTTCAGCTTGGACCAGAGCTTGGGGGCGGCGCATGCGGTGGCGCAGTGAGCAAGGTGGAAGACTAGAGAGCTCAAGTTAGCCAGCAAATCTCAAGAAAAAACCGTGAGTCATGGATCGTAACGATCAAGTCGCCGTGCAGCACTCTTGCGATTCATGACACACGCAACAGGGGGGGGGGGGAATTGGAGTGAGCCACGTACACTCCTCGACGCAATCCTCCTTGGCCTCGCCCTCGCTCTCCTGCTGGTGGACTCGCTCAACGCACTCGTCGAAGTGGTGCTTGGCGGGGGAGCACTGGGGAGAGTTCTTGCACTCATGGGAAAATAAAAAAAACACTCCGTGTCAGCAAATAGCGCCCGTGAGAAGAAGCAATTGTCGCCGGCAATCCTGATGCACATGGAAAAGCGGAAATGCCTCGCCCCGCACCCTCTCGAGACGACGAATGCGCAAAAAGAACAAGACGGGGATGGCAGCAATGACGAACCTTCCTCGAGCTCCTCCTTGGGGTCCTTGATCTCGTCCTCGTCCTCGTCCTCGTCTTCCTCCTCGTCGGCGGCGGCTTCCTCCTCGGGCTCTTCCTTGGTCTCTACGCTGGCCTCGGGAGCCTCCTGTGATGTCAATCAGCTTCCAAGATGCATTGAAAACAGACAACAGCAGAGCTCTCATGCAGGAATAAGACTACGCTTCCGACAGCGCAGAGCCATTTGACCGCTCATCCTGCTTTGCCGCACAAAGAGACAAAGAGGCCAAATGGCTGCAGAGCTGCCCAAGTGTATTTTTTTTTCTCGTCCCCCCCAATGCCGCACACACCACATCCCACCTACCTTGGGTTCCTCAGCCGGAGCTTCGGCCTCCACAACACTCCATGGCGTCACCGCCTCAACAATCTCGGAGAAAGCGTCCCAGATACCCATTGCGATGGTTTGGCGAGTGGTGATGTCGCCGTGTGATGGGTTTCCGTGTGCGGTATCGTACGGTTTTGGGTGAGCGGATTGGCACTTCGGGAGCTGTCGGTCAAATTCGCGAAAAGCTGATCCGGAATTGAGGCATTTTGATTGGCCCGACCCAGCCGACCGAGGTCACGGGACATGTCACATTACTTGCCTCTTTGTCAGCTGAAAGCCAGGCAGGCTAGCTCTGGTAGCGTCGGGAGGTTATTGGCAGAGCTGGGGTTGCCCTTTTTGGCTGATCCTCACTCAAGGACTGGGGGGGTTTGAGATCTCCGATCAGCTGGGGGCTGTATCACCCCCTTACAGTACCTCCACAGCCAGGACAACGGAAAGACCAGACGCCGTGTGCAAAGTGAAACGTCAATGAGAGGGAGATATCACACAAGGGTGGGACAGATGCAACGGCTTCAAGTGGTGAATCCCCCAAAAAAAACAAAAACTGGCACTTCATCAAGCCGGGCCCTGCGACTAACTGTAGGGCCTGGCGGGCTTTAATAAACCCCCCTTGTCCATCTGTAATAATAACCCGTGGTTCGAATATAATAGTAGTACTTGTACTTCCGGCGCCATCCAAATCCATCCAAAAAGCAACATATTACGGCGACTAAACCGAGCTGTTCAAGTTGGTCCGTTCCACAGAGAAGCAAGCGCAAAATCACAACAGAGATTGTTCGTAGTCTCATTAATCGTTTCGCCCAGGCTTGGCTTCGCTACGGAGCACGCAAATTATTCCGTCCGTCTACTCTTCTTCGGCGCCACGGTCGACCTCGCCACGAATGTGGTCTTCCAGTCGGTTGCTGAGTTGCTGGGCTTGCGCCTCGTCGTAGTTTGGCGGCGGCTCGTTGGGAGCACGGCGGCTCGCGGAGCTGTCTGAGCGGTTGGGTGGCGGGACGGCCAGCTGGTCCGACGACGTCGGCCCCTGACGGCCACCCTCGGCCTCGTAGGCGGGCAGAGGTTCGTCTGGAACGCTGCCGTCCAGCTCCCTGCGCATCTCCTGGTACTGGAAGAGACGCTCTCGCAGGCCAATGTAGGCCTCGTTGAACTCCATCATGCCGCCATCGGAGAAGGTGAACTTGACCTCGACGCGAGGCAGCTCGGGCGGGATTCCACCGCCTGACACGGGAATGCAGTCTGATTTCCAAACCCACCCCCACCACATGGACGAGGAGGTGGTTGAGTCTTGGAACTTTAGGATGGGGGCGCTGAAGGATTCAAACTTTGGCTCCTGGGTTGGCTTTGCCGGGAGGTAGATGATCTGCCAGGCACGTTAGCATACAGGGGCGCCCAGGCCATACGGAGGCGTTTCTCAAAGGCTTCACCAACCCGCTTGCTGGTCAGGAAAAGCGCTCCCTTGTCACTCTTGCGCTGGAACGGGACGCATCGAGCTCTTAGCTCCGGGGGGGAC
>MDJU01000585.1:0-20430 GCA_001721665.1 Trichoderma pleuroti
ACGCGCGCCAAGGGGGTTTCTGGTCATTGTTGGTTTTTCTTGTCATGGACCCCACAAGCCTTTTGCTTGCTCTACCACGATCATAGAGGCCAAAAATAATTTATAGCGCCTTGTAACACGAAAAAAAATCAATGTTATAAGTGTCAAGCAATGACCAGAAACACCCATGGCGCGCGTAGGTAGTCACGGAGTAGTCACGGAGTATGTAGCTGGTACGAGTGCTACCTTGCCTTGGTACTCCGTCGTGACGGTGTATCGTATCGTACCGGAGCAGCTTGTCGTGAGCGAAATATGCGTGGGGAGGGAGAGTCCAAGGAGAAACACCTTGGGCGGATAATGCCGAGATCGCTTGATCACCCATCACCATGGGGAACCAATAGAATGCGCGGCGGCCAGATGACCCAAGTTGGGTTCAGTAGTGTACAGTACATGCTCCCGGGTCGGGTATGTACCTACTCGTACCTACACATGGCTGTTGGTTGTGATGGTTTTTGTTCTGGCGCTACGGCTTTTTTTAGTCCCCTAGCTGTACCGTGCTGTTGGGTAATAGGTAGTCAATCTCATAAATCGACAACCCGGTATATCGCGAAACAGAAAGAGAGAAGATAACCAAAAGCAAAACAAGCACACAAGAAAAGTAAAGTCAAAAAAAAAAAAAAAAAGAGCCATTTGAAATTTTTTGCACAGGTATAGACGGGTAAATCTGCATGCATCTAGAACTCCGGCAAAACTGATAAACGGCCGGACCATGCGGTCGACCGTACATACGACATACGACCTACATACCAGGTATACCTAGTAGACTGCAGTTTTTTTTCTTATTCCCTGAGGCGAGAGGGTACTCTTTGCAGCAAGCAAGCAAGCAGCGGTAGCTTAGCTGCAGGCGACGGCGTCATGGCCGCTGGCCAAAAAAAAAAGAAATTTCCAATGCATTTCCGCACTAGGCATGCATTAGGAAGTGGAATCGGTATAAATGCGTGGAGAGCGAGGGAGCCCAAAGAGTTGTGTGGTTGCGTGTGTCATTGAGGCGCGGTGATGTGATGTTGCCATGAGAAATGGCAAAAAAAAGGACACCCATTTGAAGAAAAAGGCCCGTCAACAGAACAGTCAATCCAATGCCGGCGCGGCGTGATGTTAGCAAGTAAGGGAGAAGGAAAAAGATGCCCAGGGAATTCCCCTCTTTGATCTTGTGCGACATCCGGGTGTCTCAAATCAGAAACTGAGAAACCTAGAAAAGCTTCGTCAGGCGATTTCCAGACGCAAGTCAGCGGTCCTCCTCTCATCCAACCCCGTCGATGGAACGCTCATCGTCGTACTACTAAAATAAATCAACGATGACGGTGACGGGGGACAAGAGAGTGTGATGCGTGGGCTTGTGCTCGTAACAGGCACCAGGCATCACGCAGATACACAGGAGGAAAAGAGTAACATCGCGCCATGCACCGACCACCAGAGATGCTGCACCGGGACCTGAGCGAGGCGTCCCGCGAAGAAAAGCCATGGATCGGGGACGGCCAGTGGGAAGAATCTACAGGACTCCGTACAGTACAGTACCAGCGGTTTTCTGACGACACCCCCAGGTAAAAAAAAAAAAAAAAAAGGGCAAAAAGAAGAAGAAAAGGGCACGTTACAAAACAAGCATACACACAAACATGCATCCATGCATAGGTAGAGCAACAGAAATAAGAACATACAAGTACATGCAGGCTCTGCGGTTGAAGCCTCTCGTATCCGAGCCAATCTGACTTTTTTTTGGGCCTTGTACCCCCCCGAGGGCATCGCATGTACTCGTACTCGTACGAAACAAAAGTCCGGCCATCGGGCTCAGAGGTACCGGGTCGCGTACCTGCCTTGCTGCTGCACGCTTGCGAGTGTGGCGCGCCACGCCATGCCCGATTTGCATGACTTGCAGCGGGCGGGCCTGTCCGCCAATGCCCATCAGCCTGGAAGTACTCGCAAGAGTACTCCCAAGAGTACTGGTACTAGTACTGGTACTGTACTGGACAGAGTTAGGTACCTTGCCTGAGGCTCGAGAGGGTACGGTCAATGCTCTATTCAAGGCCTGGCCCGGTCTGATGTGGTGTTTGACGTCTATTTGGTTTGTTTGCTTGCATCAATGGATCAATCTCTTTTGCCCCCATCCCAGTCTTGCTTCCACAACCCAAAAAAAAAAGGGTCGGAAAGGGATTCCGCAGGCCTCAAACACACACACACAATTCGAGATGCGTCTGTCAAAAATCACCTTTATATATACTTACTCGCACACGCAACAAACACGCCCCCCCCCCCAAAAAATGCGGGCAAACCGCAGGGCCTCTTCAAATGCGCTGTCAGCGGCAAGCAACGCCAAATGTGGAAGCTGGCGATTGGGCCCCCGCGACGGGACAAACAGCGGCACGTGCCAGCTATTCATCGCTCATGCGGCCTGCTATTCTCGCACGCACATGGAAGCCCGCCGTGATTGGCGAATCCAGGCCCTGGCATCGATTCTTGGGGGGTGACGACGTTGGAACTTGTGCTTGGCGGAAAGAGACCAGACATGCTTTGAGACTATTTTCTCTTCCATCTTTTTTGCTGCCCCCAGAACGGCTGTGGCCTTCAATCTCCCCGACAACTTAAAAAAAGAGCCAATGCGCTGCGGCTTACAGCCCTCCCTGAGCCTTGCTTTTTAATGTTTTGCCAGCTCGTATTCCCCCTCCAGAGCCGTCTTACAAGCCCCGAGTACCGACCGATGCGGTACTTTGTCCATGCTTCAACTTCCCATGTACCACCAGGTATCGTATCAATCAGCTGGGGGGGGGGCCTCTCCCAGCGGGCGCGCCTGTTTGCGAATCTCATCACTGGGGTCTAACCGCCGGCAAAGCCCCTGTCCTGTTGTTGGTCCCCCAGATCGACTCAGGCCAGCCCAGCCTCCAAACAACAAAAAAAGAGACTGCTTTGGGGGCCATTTTATCCTTGGGCCGCACGACTGTGCATCTCCCCATTCCGGTGGCACTGGGTCAGATGATTCATCCGGGTTTTGTGTGTGCGAGATGCTCAGCGCGAGAGAGCTGCCTCATTGGATTGGCCGTGAGCAGAGCGCCAAGTGGTTGGGGGCCGTTCGCTAGGGATTATGTAGCCGCGGGAGATCAATCTGGAACAGCTGCGTACCTCACGGCAGTGTCGAACCAGGTGTCTCGGGCAAGGGAGATGCTCGTCACTCGCACAACGTGCCAACGTCGATACATGGCCAACCGTGGCAGAGCCGTCTCCCTTGCATCGTCACAAGCCCAACGTCTGGTGCTGTATGGCCGCGGTTGCCATGGTAGGCTTAGTTTAGCACCAGGCCGGATCAGACCTGACGATGAGATGGTTCGTGCAAGGCGAGGCGAGGCGAGGCGAGGCGAGGCGTATCGACGTGGTAGCAAGTCGAGTTGGAGTGGTACGTGCTAGCCAGCATCAGATCAACTTGCTCGCTCCCAGATCCAAGTCGAGTCTCGCTCGGGCTGGGCTTGGGGGGGGTGCCAGTACGAGTACGTACGTGTTGGAGTGGGATCATTCTACGTGGTCTGCGGCACTGCCGGCCGTCAGCCAGCCAGCGGTGGCGAGCAACGTCCTGCACCAGACGCAGGCATTGCTGCTACTTGCGTAGCATTGCGTTCCAGACATGGCAAAGCCGTTGCGCCGGATTGCATTACCCAGCCGCTTTACCCAGGCCAAGACGCTGGTGCAGTGAGTGAGACGAGAGAGGCGTCTGTTTCTCGCTTGTTTGAGCAGAGGGTACAGGTACCTTTGCGGGTACGAGTGCAGACAGGCCCGGTGCCCATCATCGCGTGGGTACTGTGCGAGCATGCGCATGCAGGCGTAGTAGCACGATGCCGACGAATGAGCTCTGCTTGGGCTCGAAATGGAACAGAAAATCTCATCTGGCCTCTGTCCAGCAAACCGGCTGTCTGGTCGTCCGCGGGTGGCTTGCGGTGATCAAATGTCAATATTGAAATAAATAGCCCCGGTGGAGCGGGCCAAGGCACTGGCGCCGGCGTGCGGTACCAACGCTCCAGGCCTTGGATCCTCGCAGATTGCTGCCAGCTTAGTAGGGGATCAAGGATACATTACATTACATGTACAAGGGAGGGAGCGTGGGCTGCCCTCCCGTCCATCTGCGATACACGCAGCGCTGACCTGAGCACGGAATGTTTCAGAGGCTAACCTGAGATTGAAGATGGGCCTCCAGCACGGTCGCTAATACATACATGTACTACATAGGAACCCGTCCGTCAGCAGCGCTCCGAAGGATTCAGGAGCCAACCAGCAACAGCAAGTCGAGTCGAGGTTTTGAAGCTGCTTCTGGCTGGCTGCTAGGTACTGCTAGCTCGGGCAGCGGAATGGATTCATGCATCATCACCTCTCCCAGCTGACGGCCAGATTCCTTTCCGGCGCGGGCACCGAAGCCGTGACGACCTGCGGCTTGGACATGGGGTACGAGTGATGAACGTGGGAAAAGGCCGTTACCAACGACAGCTGACTGGTGGCCATGCAAGTCTATCGCGGGAATGTCGCACACACCCCCTCCACTAAACATCGACGCCCATTTTTTCTTCTTCTTCTTCTCCGTCTTCTTCTTCTTTCTGCTTCATCTTCATGTAACATTAGCACGGTGCCGAAGTAAGGTACCAAGTAGTAAGTAGACAGGCATGGCTAGTAGTACCTAGTATATACAAACATCAACTCAAGTTGGCAAGGCGAGCGGGAAGAGGCAGCGCAAAGCCCGGAACCAGTTCGCGGCCTGGATGGGCTGATGCCTCCCGCAACAAAAAGCATCCAATGCGTCCTTGCGCCGGCCGGTGACCGAGCCATGTCCGGATCCCCAGAAAAGGCGGCCACCAGCCACAAACCTGGCGTGGTCAACGTTCACGTTCGCATGCCGGTGCAACGGCCATGTGCATGCAATGGCGATACAAGACATGCCGCCGGCGACGTCAGCGGGCATTTTGCCTTGCAAGGCCGGCCAGCTCACCAAAACGGCCATCGACCTGTCGGGCAAGGCGAGAGGCGGAGGGCTGTGACGCGCTCTGCATGTACGAGTACCCGTTGGGTCCTTACTAATGTACATGTACACGTACAGCTACACGTACAGCTACACGTACAGCTACACGTACAGCTACACGTACAGGTACGTCGAGTGCCCGCAAGAGCTGTGCGCTGCGTGATGTCAGCGCTCGTGTCGTGTGCCACCAACCTGCAAGTCTTCTCGCCGGCCCCCGTGAGATGAGAAGCGCAACTCGACCTCACCGAGCCCAAAGCGGCGCCGCCATTGGCCTGCAGGTTCTTGGTATGCATGAGAGAGGAAACATCAGGTTGGTGCCCTAAGATGCAAATGGGCACAAGATGGCAATGGGCAGCGAGATGCTCTGATGCCTCTCAGTCAAGTTTGGGTTTGGGGTTTGGGGGTTGTAACGGTACATACCCTAGGTAGGTACCTTAGTACCTAGGTACCCGGGTACCGTACCGTACCGTACCGTACCTCTTTCGACACACGTCAAGATGCGGCTTGTAATAGTAGTAGCCTCATTTCCAGCTACATGCCGGACCAACTTACCCTGCAAACACGTGCATTGACGATCATCCTCCCAAGCTACCTACGGGCGCTGGACGCTGTACGGAGCACCTCGCGCTGCATCATGTACTCGTACCTCTCTGGCTTGTTTCTGGCCCGTCTGACAGATCAACTCGGGGTGCTCTTGTCGAGATTATGCTGGGTCTGCTAAAGGACGTGCAGTCGTATCGCGCGCAGCCCCCAGCTTTTTTTTTCTTTCTCGAAGGAATTGCCCAGTATGTTAGATGCTGCTGAAACAACCATCGGCCGTAGGGCTGCTGTCAGCAGAGCGCAGCCGCACACCCTCTCTGCTCGCCCAAAAGGCGTCTGTGTGATGCTGATTGGACCTTGTCCTGCTACACAGATTGTCCAATACGGAGGCGCGACTGTCAGGGAAATTCCAAGCGACGCTTGCAGACGAATAAGGCGGCGTGGGCAGTCACCCGGTTCCACATGACACCGCCGTCCGCTGAGAAGACCGGCGGCGCTATTTGCTGCTGGACGGTACAAAGGGTCCCCAATGGAAGCAGACAAGACGCAATCAGCACAAGAAATTCGGCCGTTTTATATCTGCTGGGTGAAGCAGTACTTGCGTGTGTACGGGCGTCGGCGCCAAGCTCCCATGTTGTCATGGCTGTCGTTGAATCTTGTACCGTCTTGCTGGGTTAGCTCCCCTGCTCCGGTGATCCCCATCCAGCCTAGGCCGGGTGGTACCGGGGAGATACACCACGCTCACTTCGTCATGTGGATAGCAACCTGCTGCATGTACGAGAGCATGCCCGCGGATGACGCGCAAGGCTTCGTAGGGCACATGTACTCTGGAGGTATCTGCACGGCGCTGCATGCTTGGCTCTTTTTCTTTTCTTCTCTTTTGCTTCGCCAGCTCTGCTCGAGCGACTTGCCAGGATCAGGAGCTCGCTAGTCTTGTACGACTGTGGCTGCATGCACGTACATATCGACAGCACTCGCTTGGCCCTTTGCCATGACCGCCCGCTGCCAGGAAAAAAAAATGGGAGGGGGCGTGGCCAGAATTGGCCCTTTGCTGGCAAATGCTGGCACAAGTGTAGTGTAGTGTAGTGTAGCGTACAGAGGGGACAGGGCCACGTTCGGTTCTATATCCGTTCTGCCAGAGAGATTCCCTTCGAGGGGCACACAAGGGCGGCCACTGCCCGCCCATTCTCAAGTTGGGGCCTGTGCGCCGCTGTGCCTGATGAAGGAACAACAGTCCCGCACATGGTCGTAGACATGCACACAATCACGCATCTTGTCTGTATCCATTGCTTCGTTGGTGGTGGGCTGTTGATTGTATGGGCAGAAAAGGGGGGGCCTAGGCAAAGGAGGTGAAGAAAAAAAAAAAGTCCAGACAAAAATCTGATATGGGGCAACTGCATCTGCTCCGTAGATGAGATGGGTCAATGCCTTGGGTAAGGAAACATAAGGTCCCAGCATGTAGGCGATTGAAGAGGCCAGACGCAGGGGGGGCAGTGGGTGAATCAGCGCTGCTCTGATCTGCGCTGAACTCGACTCAACTCAACTGACCCGAATGAAAGACATTGAACATTGAAGCTGAGGTCAATCTGAAGTCAAGCCAAGCTCAACCACATCACACTAGAGCCCGAACTGGGCCACCAATTGCACAGATCAACCGGTTTTTGATGCCTTGCCTGCCTCGGGTACGTGTACATGCGCAGTACGAGTCCAGCAAAGCACCACAGCAGGTATGCGCAAGCAACTGGCTGGTCCGGCGTGTGTGTCACGGCACAGCAGACAGAGGCTGCGCTCAGCGCCTTATTTTGGCCCAGCAGAAGGCTCCGAGCCGGGTGGAATGAAGGTTACCCGACCTCACAGGTACTTGGCCCTTGTACCGCAAGGCTAAGCCCGGTGGCGTTAGGCTGGGAGCTCCTTGGCCTGGCGGAGTACCGCGGTGCCCTGGCCCGCCTTTTTGTCGTCTGGTCCTAGGTACGAGTACATGTACCGGAAGAGATCCCGTAATGTGTCGACCCAGCACGTCCAGAAGTGGCCGTTGGAATCAGTTGGAACCCGGCACGGCCAGAAAGTGGACGCTGGAACATCGTCGGCCAGCCCAACGGTACGGAGTGCTGCTGGGCGGTTCTGGGGATTGGACTGCTGGCCATGGCCGGAACAGCGCTGGAAAGCCTCTGCCGCCAGCCTTGGGCCTCGTGCTGGAACGTTGGCTGCGCGCGGTGGGAGGCAAGTACTCGTACCTCGCTACCTACCTGAGCCTCTAGCTCCGGGTACCTCCTCGTGCTGGCCTCCACCCGCCTGGGGCCCTGTCGATGCCCTGTCGCTGCCCTGCCCAGGCGTGCGCCGCCGTGAGTCTGTAGCGTCGAGGGACAGGCAGTAGCGCGCATGTATGTACGCAAGTACTGCAGTACAGTACGGCACATGTACTCGCACACGTACAGGTACACGCACAGGTACACGCACAGGTACACGCACAGGTACACCTACAGGCACTCGCAGTACAAAGCTGATGCGACCACCCCCCCTTCTGCGCGCTGCTCGGTGGTGCTGTCCAGCGGCAGCAGCCACGCCCTGGGCCTGTTCCCACCCTCCCGCTCGCCGCCATTGTCTCCGCTCCCCCAACTGAACTGGGAACTGGAACTGGAACTTGCCTCTGCCTCTTCTCCTGCCGTACTGTAGACCTCTCCAGTTGCTATTCCACAACGCCTCTCCACCGCGGGAGCTGCATCATTGCACTCTTTTCCCTCTCCCACGCAACCTCACTCTCGCCCCCGTTGCTCGGCCTGTGCCTGTGCCTGTGCCTCTGCGATTGCGTGCCACCAAAGCCTCCTGCTGCGGTGTTCAGGCCGGCCTTTTGAACGCTGCACGCAGTTCCGGATCTACCCATTTCCCGTATCGCAGGCCCACCGCGCTGCCTGGATGTGACTCGCCCTTTGTCCTGGAAGCCCTTCTCACGTTGCCTTCACTTGCTCATCAAGTCGTCTTCACTTTTTGGGCGCCGCCGAATTCTCAATCGATCATGTGGCGTCCTCCCTGCCGCTTATAGAGTTTGTTTTCTTCAGTTGAGTCTGAGTAAACAAGCGTCTCTTGTTCCACCCGTCTTCAAAACCCAACTTCGGCTTCTTTATACCCTCAAGACCGCCTTTCTTCCTCTTGTCTTGACCACAACAAAGCCCTCCCGTATTCCGGCTGTTGCCTGCGAATTCCCGCAATCCTCTGGCTCGTCTGTCTGCCAACTGGGAAGCTGCATCGCACCAACCTCGCATCCGCATCCTCAGTCGCCAACATGAACTCTCTCAAAGTCCCGGATAGCGGCCTGCTCCTGGCGGGTTCTGGCTCCGAGCCAAGCCTACCGCCCCAGGCTTTCCACATTCAGCTCGACCGGTCGACAATCGACTCAATAATCCAGTCTTCTCGCAACGGCGAGGATCTGCGCCTCTCGCTGGGCCAAACTCCCGTAAGTCTGCCTCCTTGAAGCGTGCCCCATAGGGGGTATGGGAAACCTCGTGTGTGCTGACTGCTCCGGGCCTCATCTCCAGACCATTCAATACGGCTCCAAGTCGCACTGCATTGCCGCTCCCAACGATTCCGCCGATTACGACCTCTACCTCACCCGCCCCTTCGAGTCTACACGCCGGGCAGAGAGAATACCCAACACAACCAACGTCTTCGCGAAGCCTGCCAGGCCATACCGCCGAAAGTCGTCCACCCCAGGGCTGGACTCTGATATTGAAGCTCTGCAGAATGGCTTGGCGGCACATGACGCAGCGCGAGAGAGGTTTGTGCTATTTGCTTGTCGCTGTGGTGTTGTGTATTAACACCTATCATCAGGGCTCGCGTCGTCGGAAACTTGCCCGAGACAAAGGCCTCGGCAAAGTCCAGGGCCAAGCCCATTTCCAACTATGGCTCAAAGACTGGCTCTTTGCCAACCTCGCCCAGCCTCAGCGGCATCACCTCGCCTTCGCTGAACCCGACACTCACCGCATCCCAGCAAGCTATGGAACGTGCCAAGGAGCAGAGAGTGACTCTGGTTCACGAATTGGCCGTCAAGGACCGATCGACGGAATACCTAAAGAAGAAGTGGGACGGCAAGGAGCACGAATTCCGATTGACCCTCGAAAAGGTGGCCGAACACAACGCCGACTCAGATACATGGACCATGGGCAAGACGTATTGGAAGGAGCTCGACCCTTGGAGCTACGGTTACGCCTCTCAAGAGGAGAGGCAAGTTGTTATTGACAACGCGATCCGCCAATTCGACAAGCAGAGGCTATCGGCGTACGAGGCTGTGTGGCAGAAGCTGCTTCCCAAGGAGGAGCGCGGCAAGGGGAAATGCTTGAGCCGGCTGCAGGCAAACCTGGCAAAGGGGCCCCTCCCCCGGCACCCAAGATCAAGGTGCAAAAGGCCGACGACGGCTTCACCTCTGGCGATGGTTTGGATGGCGAAAAGATGGTGCGATCATCGTCCAACCCCCTCCCTGCCAAGGCAAAGAAGGCCAGCAGCCAGGACGCACAAGTCAAACGGCTGCTCCAGCCCTCCAAGGCGGGTGTTTCCAAGCCCAAGGCGAAGCCTGCCGCCCCAAAGGCTTCTCCCACCAAGAGCAAGGCTGGCTCCAAGGGCAACGAGAAACGTATACTCTCACAGGAAATCATTGTCAACTCCGATACCTCGGGCGACGAGGCTCCAGCCCCGCCTCCCGTCAAGGCGAAGCCAAAGCCTGCGGCCCCCAAGGTCAAGGACACAGTCATTGTCGCCGGCCGTCCACCCATCAAGGCCCCGACTCGCCCAGCACCTGTCAAGCGGCCTCGCGAGGATGACGACTCCAGTTCTAGCTCTGGAACGCCGCTGTCGAAGCGCATCAAGCAGAGACAGCCCCTGCCCGCACCCCGGCTGAAGCACCGCCCATCCGATGCCAGCGTCAACTCCCGTGGCACCGTTGCATCCTCATCCTTCAAGAGCAAGAATACCTCGCCCACCAAGTCATCCCCTCTGGCTTCCTCACCACCTACCAATGCCTCCGACCTCGACAACGACGCACCGCCACCGCCCAAGCTGAAGCGAAAGACGGATATGGAGTCCAAGCCTTTGGCGGCGAAGCGACGAGCGGCTGAGAGCGTCTCCATTGAGATTTTACGCAAGGCCAACAAATTCAAGGCCTACTACCAGCAATACGAAGCATTGCACCACGAGATCTCGGCGCTGGACAACCCCCCCCCACGAAAAGCTGGCCGACCTGCTGGATATGAGAGGCCGGTTGGAGAGCATGAAGAAGGAGATTTACCGAGAGTGCTCGCCTGCATGAGATTAGGCAACAAAAGCACCACGACCAAGAACATCACAGAGCACACAAAAACATCAACACACACACACAATGGGGAGGTTAACGATTTACAAGTTGAAATGACGATTCGATAGGACCAAAAAGGGACTGGATAATTCTGCTTTTTTTCTTTTTTCTTTTCCTTTTTTTTTTACATTTGGCGTTCCGGCAAACAATGAGCTTTCTGCATTTACCCCAAGGAATTTGGGCAACGGATTTTGCATCTCGCAGCGAATGTCTTTAGGATAGGCACGCTCTGGCGCAGGATATGGCTGATACCATTCGAATTTAGAGTCTTGATCAAAGAGACCAGCAGAGGAACATCTGTCTGAATTGCTTAGTTGATATTTCAAACACAGGGCCCTGCTACACGGGGCGAAAATTAGTGCTGACTAGGCATAGTAGTCTAGGCCTGCAGCAATTGGTAGATACAAAAAAGATACAAAAGTCTTTGAACACACAAGAAGCAAGTCGTCGTGTTGGCTGAGTGAAAGTTGGCTGGCTGGCTGTGCCGTGCTGTGCTGTGACGGCGATGTTGATGTCATGCTGCCGCGGTCTGCGCGAGGGATCCAAGCCATGCGAAGACGATCAGTGTCAGCATGAAGATCTTTGTTGATCACTCATGCCCAGATGCTGCTAGATTCTAGTAGGAGATGCTACTGTAGTGTTACCGGTTTTACGGGGCAGCCGAGGGCCGAAAGTGTCAGGGAGCGAGCTAACGCTTGCAGCTGAAGTTGAAACAAGCCTACATACTGGTACTGTATTTTACTCTTCGCCCATCAGTACCTTTTTTTTTTCTATTTGTTTCACGCCCGGGGTTTGTTTGATTGATGGTTACGGGAGATTCCGCGTGATTTGCGTGCAAGGCCCTTTTTATTTCGCGGCCCGCCTGTTCCTTTGCAACACTATGGATAAGCTGCGGCTGGTGTTTGGGCGGTTTATGTGAGCCATCTACCCTGGATGTTTGCTTTTTTTATTCAGTTCTTTTCTACTTTACTTCTGAGCGATGGCTAGGATAAGAGACTGCAGATTTGGGTACTTGCATCTACTAGATACATCTTTATATTCTCTCTACTACTAGACGGATATACTCGTAGTGGTAGATAGTAGGTCTATCAAGTATTTTCTTATTTGCCCGCATCTTTTGACAGTCCCGCTTAATTAATATTGTACTTCTTTCTTCTAGTAGGTAATTCACTTTCCTTCTTTTTTAATTGCAAGGGATCCCCACGTGGGGTGTCGCAACGCCCCGCCTTTTTGCATCTTTCCTTCCATTCACATCCATGGAGTGCCTGCCATCTGTACCGCCCTTTTTTTTTTCTTAGTCAGGGTCCGATTTTTTTTTTTCTTTTCGAGTGCGGGTGACATCCATGCATGTGGACTCTCTTTTTATACATTTGCAGTGCTTGTAAAGCATTTGTTGGAAGTCATTATTGTATATTGGAACAGATTTTACGATACGCATCTTCATCATGATAGCTCCTTAGATTTCCGCTCTCTATTGAGAGACTCGATTTTTCCTTTTCTTTCCTTCTTCATTTTCCATTTGTTGGTTTAGACGCGTACATTGGTATTTTCACAGCTTTACCGCTTTAATTTTTTTTTTTTTTTTTACTCTTGACGATTTCGAGGTTTGCGAGATTTCAAACATGGCGACGCTCGCCCCGGAGGATTTCCCGCAGATGTGGCAGCGGCCGAGCTACGAAGAGCTCTTTGCCATTCTTCAAAGCCTGGAGCTCAGCCCGCCCGTATGGAACCACCGACAGAAACAGTCGGACATTCTTGTGCATCAAGAGTCACTCGCTACCCAGCGCAAGGCTGAGGTGACACGCTACATCTCGTCGGTCATCAAGAGCCCCCTCGCGTGGATCGACGACTACGACAAGCAAGAGGCACTCTGGGAGCTGGCGAGCAAGCGCATGTCGGAGAGATGTGGCAGGACGGCCATGGGCGAGGTCACGAGGCGGTGGCCGTTTGACGGAGACGGAGTTGCGTGCGAGCCCTTTGAGCTGATCATCAAGGAGCCGGCTCTGACGGGGGACTCACTTGGCTTCAAGACTTGGGGCTCTTCGTATGTGCTGTCGCTCCACTTGCCTCGGCTTGCTGCAACGTCGCTGTTCAAGCTCTTTGACGAGACTCTTGGCCAGCCGCCTCCTACGGTTCTGGAGCTCGGATCGGGGACTGGGCTGTTGGGGGTTGCGGCTGCGGCTCTTTGGCAGACGCATGTCATTCTCAGCGACCTGCCCAACATTGTTCCCAACCTCAAGGAGAACACGGAGAAGAACCAGAGCTTGGTTGAGTCTCGAGGAGGATCCATGTCGGTCGGGCCGCTTACTTGGGGCGGAGAGGAAGATGAGATTGACCAAGAGCTCTTTGGTGAACCGTTTCAGTTCAAGGCGAGTTGAATATTCACCACTAGTATACAATGCAATTCAAAAGAACGCTCTTGCTAACGTCGTTTGCGGTATGAATAGCTCGTTCTCGCCGCTGATTCCTTGTACGACGATGATCACCCGGCACTTTTGTCTTCAGCAATCTGCCAGAATCTCGCTCTCGGTTCGGAATCCAGGGCGGTGGTCATGGTGCCTATTAGGGACAACATCACGCGGACTCTTTTAGAGGCTTTCAAACAGGCCATGCTGGATCTCGAGACGCCGCTGTTTTGCGAAGAGGAGAGTGAACTGGCTGGTGAGGATGATTGGGGCGAGGACGAGGAAGAGGGCCAGGTCAAGTGCTGGCTGGGAATCTTTTCACGTGGGGGGTCACCTTTGACGACGTGATGCATACTCGACGATGAGGTAGAGGGATATAGACAATGGACGTTGGACAAATCAAGTAGAAAATGGGATCACGATAGACTAGAGACTGGAGATGGGATATAGAGGCTAGACATGTTGTTATACATATAGACACTTTGACTAGACGCAAGATGAAGCTGACCTAGTGATGCATCTCCACGCATGCAAAAGCACAGCACCAAGATTTTCATCCCATCTCCCGTCACCGCAAGTCTGCTTGATGCAAAGCCAAATATTCGCTGCGACCCACCTCGTTTGCTGATTTCCCCCAGGCAACTGACCTCCTGTCTGCCAACATGGCACGATGATTCACTGCATCTGGACGTTTTATATGCATCAAACTGACCCGTCATTTGGCAACGCGTCTCGACTCTCTTATTGTTCTCCAGCACAATAGATAGGGCCGCATCAGCCACGAGGCAACTGGCGTACCTGAATCAGAAACGCGGCCAGTTCTTTTGTATGCGGCCTAGAAAGAGGGCATTTGCCTTGCGAGCCTCCTCCTCCCACTCCCCCCCTTTTCTCGTGATATCTCTTACACCTAGATATATTCTCTTCAGGTTGCTTTGCTTTTTTTTTGCATTTACGCTCTCAAACAGTTCATCATTCCATTTTTCTTCTATCGCAGCATTTGCGCTCTCACAAGTGTGATAGACAGCTTCCTCTTCTTTTCTTTTGGAGAGGCGCCGACGTCGGACGTTCTCGTGATCGGGAGCCCGGAGTATTTCTCCGTGTCGCTTCCGGCCTGGAGGATCAGGCCGGCATCGACGCCGGCTTCGTCTTCGTAGACACCCGCGTTTGTCCTCTTTTTTTCTCTTCTCCCTCTCTCGTTTTTTTGCTCAAGCTTGAGCTCTCTATGTAACCTGCCCATGTGATTCCTCTTTTCCCCCTTTTTTACCCCCCTGTTTGCTGAACAGAACGTTACAGAAAGTGGTGGTTTTCCCCCCTTTTGTGTCTCGAGAGTGAGTCAGTCTTGAGCTCAAGGCAAACAAGAAAAAGTGACGGTTGTTTCCTGTTTTCTACATTTCGTTTAGAAACACGAAAGGTGGTATAAGACGCTGAGGAGTCAAGACGCTCAGGAAAAGGCGAGCTACTGGCGGATTCGACTTTGCATTTCGAGACTACCTACGGTAAAAAGACCTTCTTTGGAAGCCTTGTGATATCCCCGTCGTCGTCGTATCGCGAGAGCCAAACCAAGAACAAACAGAGCAGCCATGGTCGGTGCGGCGCAGTATCTGGACGAGGAGATTGACTGGGTTCTCTCTGCCGTCGTCGGCAAGAAGAAGCAGTCGTACATCCAGACGCACTTCAAGGACAAGTTTGGGCGCAGCTTGAACCATAATCAGATTCGTTACATTAAGAACAAATACGGTAAAGACCCTAGGTTTAAGTATGTGCTCTGTCCTCCCCCTCTTTCGACAGCTACTCTAGGGATACTGGGGGGGGGGATCCCCAGTGCCGATGAGATTGATAGAAGAGTAGCTAACATGGTGTTATTTTCCGCGTTTTTAGTAGCCCGTTGGTGAATACTCGAGCTCCCAGAATAGCCACATCGCCCAAGCCCGGCGATCCGGGCGAGCAGGAAGGCCAAGATGAGCAACACAATGAGATTGATTTCGCAAGTCCCAGACAAGATGGATCGTCAGGGGACACGAAGAAGCGACAAGATGAATCAAAGGATGGAGCGGTGGGCATGATACGGGCGAAGCGCAAGAGAAGTGCTGATGATTCAGGCTCCGGCCGGTCAAGGTATGACTTGCTTTACTAATAGCAACCCCATCATCTTGAAAGAACAATATCTAACGTGAAGTTCTATCAAATTCAAGGTTCATCAAGAAAATCATCGGGTCACAACGGCCACAGCTTCAGCGAGATCGGGTGTCAAAGACTGTTGAGTATGAGACGCCTCCGCAACAATGGAACACTCTCAATCTTGAGCTACCTACATCGCATGTCCATTCAACACCTTATTTGACGCATGATTACCACGATACCCAATATCTACCTACAGAGGCGCATGACAACACACAGCAACCGATGCCATCTCAGTTTCAAAACACCAGTACTTGCGTTGGTTGGACACCATCCGTGCCACTGACGACCTGGGAAACTGACTCTCCCCTGTTTACGAGTGTCAACCACAACATGAACCCATCGGATTTGGTATATCCTACTGCAACAATGGAGCAGTTGTATCATCACCCAGCCCGAACAAACTCAGACGCTCCCCCAAACACCCACAATCCAGTATCAATCTCAACTGCTCCAGCCTCTCCTGGCTGCCCCATCAATCTCGCCATTCTCGCCACTTACACCAAACATCACTCCGTATCCCTACCACAGCTACCAAGAACAGCAGTACCACCAAACACCCCAGAGACAGCAGCATCTTCAGCTTCACCTCGAAGCCCCCGAGAACCCAGAGTATCCCAGTCTCGCCATATCACAAGTAGAAGGCCACCCTTCTCTAGACACTCTTTCTAGTGTCTTGCCGTTTCAGCTGATTCCAAGCTTTCAAGAGATGCCCATCGAGTCGGCATCTTCCCAGGGCGTTGCCGAGGGAAATGTCCGCGAGCACCACTAGGACTGGACTCAGACGACAGCCCCTTCGGCTTACGACTGCTCGATATTCAACTCCATGCCACAGCCGTCCATCGATTCGCCATTCCAAACTGTCAAATACAGCGGTCTCACGGCTGATACCTCCCACGCCATGCGTCCGTCGTTCATCAATCACCCTGATATCGCCACCACAGGGACAATTGATCCCATGCTCTTGGTCAACAATCGTACCGGCCACTCGAATTCCCCTCACACATCTTCACCGCCTTTGAACATGATCAAACACGAAATGGAAGCCCCATCGAGCTTATAGCCTAGTTTTGCTGCCTTGAGAGTCATGCTCTGTACATCGTTTCACATACTTTTCCTACACTCTTTTCGGTAGATTGACTTTTTGTGTCAAATTGGTGGAGTAGACGGACTCAAGTCAAAGGATTCAATGAAATAGCATCCAAGTCAATTGTACTTCGCTCGCTATGCTTAACACTAGTATTATAAACCAAAAATACTGACAGACGATAGCCTCCACACGTGAAAAAATCAGACAGCCTCTAAACCCTTTGCCTTGCGGCGACGTATCGGCATCAAACTTCATTACCCAAACGAATGATTGCACGGCTCTACCCTTCACATCAAGCCCCCCCCCCCATAAACGGTATTCTCCGGCGTACATGAAACCACCCCCTTTTTCCTTCTCCTCCCCCACGCGCCATGATCAACTCAAAGTATAGTGTAAAGGGGTATCTAGAGCGTTTTGGAAACAGGAAAGATGGTCGCTAAATCTTTGATCATGTCTCACTTTTTCTTTCTTTCGCTTATTTGTTTGTTTCTTCTTCTTTTTTGCGCGTATTTTTTTTCATTTATTCTTCTTCTTTCGGTTGCGAGAGCACCTGGGAACGTATAATGAGCCCTTATACGGCGATGCTCGTGTGTCGTCGAGCTTCAACTTCCTCAATGGGGAACTTGAAGACGAATCCAAAAAGATCGCGCAGGTAGGCATAGCGCGGTGAGTTGTTGGCCAATGTTTGGATACTCTTGGCCATGTCCACCGACGGAACTCGCTTGCCGCGAGAGGGAATCGAGTGATTCCGGGGGATGAATGCGTCCATCAGGACCGAGTTCTTAAACTGTTGAAGCAGAGTAGTCTCTCTTGGCGATGTGCCAAACGCATCTGCAGGGAGACTCTGCACAAACTTTTGCAGCAGGGCGGGCGCTGCCTTTGGGTCAGTGATGGTGTCACGGTCGAACCCAAGAGTCATGGCGGCTCGAAGAACGAGAATCTTGGCACGCGTGACGTTGGGATCCTCGGTTGCCGTGGTAGTGGTGGCGGTGCTCGAGGTTCTGTTGCTGCTGTGGGAATAGCTTGACAGGTTGGATGCACTGCTGGACCATCTGCCACCTCGACCGCCGTCACTGGAAGGGCCGAGCACTAGGAGATTGGGCATCTGAGGGGAGCGGCTTTCTGGAGAGATGGGAGTGTCCTCGAATTCTGTGACTGGGGTTTCGGGAACTGGAGGAGGCTTTCGTGGCCGCTCTTCCGGATGGGTGCTCTTTATGCTCACTTGTTTCGAATGGCGTGATGACCGATTCGACTGCCGGCTCTCACGCCCAGTTTGATCAGAGGCGAGAGAGAAGAAGCTCGCCTGGGTAGACGGCCGAGGAGTGTACCTGTCTGTGTTCACCTTTGCCCAGCTGTCTTTGAATATATCGCCCAAGCCCCAACATGCTTGAACCGCAGAGAGAAGTAGTTCGCCATCCGCTGGTTTACCCTCGAGTCTGTTCTGGCGCAAATTGAAGAGCATCTCGGCGAGGCCCCAGCAAGCTCCGAGAAGCTGGTCTGTTTTGCCAAAGAGCTCACCGCGCTGTTTCATCAAACGATGACATAGCGTGATGTAAAAGTCAAGAGTCCGTTCTCGGAACTGCTCTGGAAGAGTCTGGTTGTCTTGTGCGCTGTATAGACTGGGGTGAGGCATTAGACACCATGCAAAGAAGCGATACGGTTGTGGGCAATACTCACTGGTTATTCAACTCAAAGCTCACTCTTAAAACAGAGTCTGCCAGCTCGTCTTTCTTCTCGCGCACGTCGAACAGGGCTTGGCAAAAGTCTCGGCACAGGTCTAGATTGAACTTGACGCTTAAATATGCCGGGTCTTCGTCTTGGTTGTCGTAGAGGCGGTGGCAGAGCTTCCAGCACGCTTTCCAGGCTCTTTCCACGGCATCTGGGGTTCCCGAATCCCTAAAAGCTCGTGGTCGATGCATTGAGCTCAAGTTGGCCAGGGTATTGCACAAGGTCCAGGATTCGTGAAGAAGAGTTCGTAAATCGCCAATCTCATCAGCTACTTGGGGCACGTGAGGAAAGGGTTCGTCATCGTCATCATCGCCCTCAGCCTCAGTCTGCTCGTCAATTTCTGTGCCTGGTTAGCGACGGTGCGATAACGTTGAGGCTTTACAAAACCAACTTTCAAGACTGCTGGTGCTGCTCGAACGCAGTCGGCTTCCATCCATGAGCATGTCTTGCAAGTCCTGTGCTCGTGGCGTGGCGCTGTCCAAGCTGTATCGCACAGGCTTGACATCGGTGGAGATGGGAGGGCGAGTAGGGTGGCTGGGAGGCTTTATAGAGTTACCTTTATTAGCATTTGAAATCTTTGCGGAAAATCTTTCCATGCCGGTAGAGATTGGACTAACGCTGTTGAAGGTCCCGGTGGATGATGGTTGACTGGCGCCATCGGCCTTGGGGGACGATCTCTCCGTTGATGTGACTGATATGGCGGAGGGCTCGCTGGATGCCTACATACGTTTTAGCTACATTGCCATTCGACAACAGCCTTGTCACATGTAATGCTCACCCAACTAGCAAAGCTTTCCGGAGCGTGAATGACGGAGACGGCTTCCTCAGGGTTGCCTTGGCGAACGATTTCCGGGAGATTGGTGGTAAGCATGAACATCTAGATTGTGTCAACGTTTACGCTGGCGGAATGCAAACATGGCACTGGGTAGCCGCTACTTACATCCGAGTGACGAGGAGGTGGCCCCGCTACGTGATGATCCAGCTCGAAATCGTCGGCAACATCGTCCTCAATCTCGGTGGTTTCAGTGCCGTTGGAAGTGACGGGCGAGGGCCCGACAATATCACTGGGGCTTAACAGATTCATCGAATGGGATGATAGCCGATGATGCAAAGAGTCAGGCCGAAGCGAGGAAGAGTCTGTGGCGGGTGGAGGAGACGACCTAGAGCAGACGAGTCAATAGGGCACTTGCTCTGTGCTGAAGCGTCTTTGACTTACATGATTCTGAACGGAGACCTGAAGCCATCGGATTCGGACGTCGCAGACATGTCTCCTTGGTTGAATTGAAACTGCAGGCTTCCAGAGGATGATCGCAGCGGCGCTTCGAGGGCCATGATGGATGATGAATGCGATGCGATGCGATGCGCAACAGCCGACTGCGTTTAAAAGGCGGCGACGTCGAGCTGCTTTATGCAGTGCGTCTGTTGTGGTTCTGGTTCCTTTGCGATCTGTTCTACACAGCAGTCAAGAGGCTCAGAAAGCCCTGCTTGACGGCTGACGATGCAGAATGCCTCTGATTACCCCACGAAAAGCCTTGGAGGTCTCAAGCGCGGCCGTGGCGAGGCAAGGTGCAGCGCTCGCGATTTGGATGCAATGGAGGATCAAAGTCGGAGCACTAGCAGAGGCGGTCGCAGTTGGCGGGCCTCGATTGATGGTCAGCGTGCTTCCAGAATAGAAGCAAAGCTGCGATTCGAAACGTCCCAGTCGTAGATCAGGCGAGGCAGTTCCAGGCACGCTGGACGGATGGCGGGCTGGCTGCTTTAAGAGACGCTGCGGCCAGGCAGATGGACCAGGGGTCGAGAGACACCCTTGCTTAGGACATGCAGCGCCAGCTGTGGAGGACGACGGTATTCAGTTGCTGGAGCTCGCGCCTAATCAGCTGCGGGTGCTAGTTGGCTGAGCGGGGGGGAGAGGAGCTTGGGCTGGATCCTGCAAGTCGAGGTTCCTGTGGCAAGAGTTTTGTTGAACAATGTTTGTATGTGTGTGTGTGTGGAGAGAAGAGACGAAGGAGTCCGTCAGCAGCAGGCGATTGGAGGGAGTGGGAGGGAGGCCGGGAAGAGCGAGAGAGACGGAGAGACGGAGAGAGAGAGAGAGAGAGAGAGAGAGACGTGAGCCATTAGCCGG
>MDJU01000586.1:0-20394 GCA_001721665.1 Trichoderma pleuroti
ACTTGCGATCCCGCCGCGTCGGAGCGGCCGATTTCAGCGCCGGGGGGGAAGCCATGATTTCGGTGGCCTGGCTGCACCTGGGTGGGAACGAACAGTGGGCAAATAGACGCTGGCACCACGTGGACTGAGGAATAACCTGTCCATGTACGAGGACGGAGACGACAAGGCACACACATGTCATGTATCATGTACGAGGACGGAGGCGGAGCAGAGCGGGGAGAGAGAGGCAGAGAAAAGGTAGAACAAGAGAGGGCGGAAATAATCATACAGGTACACTATAGGCGGATGGATGGCATTGCAAAGCAGCAATCAGAATCACATGCAGAGTGGGAGCAATACGAGTGGTTGACACCATGTGAACGACATGTGCTTTGTACGAGTGTGTATTTCGCAGTAGCAGCCAATACCTATTATATACATGCAACTAGTACCTCCCCGTATTCGAGCTTGAGTGTTCGTAGCCACTGCAACCCAAACGCAAGCATCAATCCGGTCCTGCGTGGGGGATTGAGGGCCACGCGCTGGCCAGTCAGGCCACGTCCCATCCAACACAATTGTTGCCAGTCCCAAAAGGCGTCCCAGCCTGCATATCCGGAAAAACGCCGTGCCCAGTCCCTTTACCAAGATGCACCTGGATGGATCCTCCCATGTTACGCCATCTTCCTCCCCGCCTGCACGAGGACGAGTCAGTCCCGAGTATTTGTTCGGCACCCTGGTCGTCTGTCGCTCGTGAGTGCCCCCCCTCTTGTTGTTGTTGTTGCGGGAGGTCAAGAGGGTGCAAAGAGGGCGCCAATGCTCTGTATGCTTGGAAGAATCAGACAAGAGAAGGAAAATAAAACCAAGTAGATAAAAACGCCATTGTATATAGCACGTGTCAAACGTTGACATCTGTCTCTTTTTTTTTTGTAACCCTGCTAAAATGTAGAGTAAAAAAACAACAATTTGAGAAGCGAAGAGCTGGCTTGTGCCAGAATCCCGTATAGTAAGTAAATGCAATTTGTGATGCCCAAAAAACGCCGCATAATGCCGTGTCTAAGTCGTTGTCTGTGTGATGTAGAGGCAAGAGTCCAAGGTGGAGAAGTAACAGAATGAGTGCTCGTGTGTGTGCGGGTGCCTTGCTTCGGTATCAAGATGCATCCGCTGCGGGCGCCCGCGACTCACTCAGCTCACGGGTCGTGTCCCTCGACGTCCGCAGTCTGTGCTCCTTCTTCTTGTGCGTCCGCTTCCGCATGCGAGGCACATTTCGTACCAGCTTTGGACAGCGCAAAGCCGCCTCGGCAGACGTGGTGAAGTTGAGAACGCCTTGGTTCCTCAGGGCTCCAGTAAGTCCGCTCGAGGGCTTCTCACCCAGCCAGGGAAATTCTTCGGGTCCTTCATCGTAGCCCTCATCGGCCTCCATGTCGTCTTCCGCCAGCAGCTCAGTAGGGTCGATTTCAATGGCCTGGACCGAAGATGAAGCTGTGGACGGAGGGGAAATGGACTCGGCTTGCGTGTTGGCCTGCATCCTGGCAAGGACTCTAGTGGCAACGTCCGGGTCAATCTTGGTCTCGGGGGCAACGGGGGCAATAAAGGGAAGAGCCGAGTATCGTCGTGATGGACGCATCTTCTGAGGATACGGCTCTTCGCTGCCAAGGGTTTCGTCATGATCAATATCCATATCGTCAGCCAGGAGCGGCGGTGACTGTGGAACGAGGGGTGGCTGATGGGTACGGGGTTGGTTTTGCTGTAAGAGGGTCTGTCGGCTCATGCGGCGAGAAAGCAACTCCATGAGAAGGCTGTTTTGGCCTTTTTGGCGCTCCCGGATCCTGGGTCTAGGCATCGAGGGTAGATCCGAGGCCGGATCAGCAGCGACAATGGGCAACGCTCCGGACATGGCTGGTGTCTGGGGCAGCATCACCTCGTTGGTGCTGGAGGCGCTGCTTGGTGAGGTACGCTCAGGCTCCATGGTGGTGGTGTCGTCGTCGTCGTCCCGTCTTGGTGAGGGGTCACCTCATAACCAGGCATTCGTTGGTGAGGCTTGTTTAGTCCAGGATCACTGGTTCGCAGTACTAGGTAGCTGTCGATGGCTGTTGGGCCAAGTTTGCCTCTGTCCCCGCCGGTTGGGAGGTCGTCAAAGGTATTGAAGATGTGTTGGTGGTAGTGGTGGATGGTGCAGTTTGTCGCGATAGAGTGTGTCTTTGACCAGGCAGGCAGGTCTTGGTAAAATATTACTACTAGTAGTGGTGATGTGGAGGAGGCGACAGTGAGTATACAGACAAGATGGCAGAGACTTGGAACTGACTACATGAATGTATGGGATGGGATGGCAAGGATAAGCTGGTGGAAAAGTTCAAGGAAAAGGCCGCCAAGCTTGCCATGCCCGATCCTGTCAGCAAGGTCTTTGACGAGGAGATTAACAAGCTGGCTCACTTGGAGACTGCTGCTTCGGAATTCAACGTGACAAGAAACTATCTCGACTGGCTCACTCAGATCCCCTGGGGCCAGAGGAGCCCCGAGAACTTTGGCATCCCGAACGCTGTCAAGGTCCTTGACGAGGACCACTATGGATTGCAGGACGTCAAGGATCGAATCTTGGAGTTTATTGCCGTGGGCAAGCTCCGAGGATCGGTTGAGGGCAAAATTCTTTGCTTTGTTGGGCCTCCTGGTGTCGGAAAGACGAGTATCGGAAAGTCCATTGCCAGGGCGCTTAACCGGGAGTACTACCGATTCAGCGTTGGAGGTCTGACCGACGTGGCGGAAATCAAGGGTCACCGAAGAACATATGTCGGTGCTCTGCCTGGTCGGATCATCCAGGCACTGAAGAAGTGCCAGACGGAGAATCCCCTCATTCTGATTGACGAGATTGACAAGATTGGGCGAGGCTACCAGGGAGATCCATCGTCGGCTCTGCTGGAGCTGTTGGACCCTGAGCAAAACAGCTCCTTCTTGGACCACTACATGGACGTTCCGGTTGATCTGTCAAAGGTCTTGTTCGTTTGCACGGCCAACATGACCGACACCATCCCCAGACCACTTCTGGACCGTATGGAACTCATTACCCTGTCTGGATATGTCGCGGACGAGAAGAAGGCTATCGCGAACCGGTACCTCGCCCCGGCTGCCAAGGAGGCGGCCGGTCTGAAGGACGCAGACGTTCAGCTGACTGACGAGGCCATCGAAGAGCTCATCAAGTCGTACTGCCGAGAATCAGGTGTCCGAAACCTGAAGAAGCAGATTGAAAAGGTCTACCGTAAATCGGCACTCAAGATTGTCCAGGAGCTGGGAGAGGATGCCTTGCCCGAAGAAGAAGCCCTGACGGACGAAGGCAAAGCCGCCGCTGCGGAAAAGGCCAAGGAGCTGTCTGCAGAGGCGGAGGACGGCAGTGGAAAGAAGGCCGCCACTGAAGCCAGCGAAGGCGAAACCACAGAGAAGCCACGCAAGGCCCTGCAAGTGCCGGACAGCGTTCACGTCAGCATCGGCAAGGACAACTTGACAGACTACATCGGACCGCCAGTCTTTACGTCGGATCGGTTGTACGACGTCAGCCCGCCCGGAGTCTCTATGGGCTTGGCCTGGACGCAGATGGGTGGTGCGGCCATGTACATTGAGTCGATCCTGCAGGCACCGCTCCGACCCAGCTCGCGACCCGGACTGGAGATTACCGGAAACCTGAAGAACGTGATGAAGGAGTCGACTACGATTGCTTACTCGTACGCCAAGTCATTCATGGTCAACCAGTTTGAGGACAACCACTTCTTCGACAAGGCCAAGATGCACCTGCACGTTCCCGATGGCGCCGTCTCCAAGGACGGTCCTTCTGCCGGTATCACCATGACGACGTCTCTCCTGTCGCTCGCCCTGGATACCCCAGTCAACCCGACGGTGGCCATGACGGGCGAGATTACGCTCACCGGAAAGGTCCTCCGGATTGGTGGGCTGCGAGAGAAGACGGTGGCGGCCAGAAGAGCGGGATGCAAGACGATCATCTTTCCCAAGGACAATATGTCGGATTGGCTGGAGCTCCCACAGGTACGTTTTCTACACTATTTCAAGGAAATGAACTATAGCTAACTCTTTTCTCTCTACAGACCATCAAGGAGGGCATCGAGGGTCACGCCGTGAGCTGGTACTCTGAAGTGTTCAATCTCGTCTTCCCCGAAATCGACCGCGAAAAGGCAAACACTTGCAAGATCTGCGAGTGGAAGGCCCAGCAGAAGAAGAAGGACGACACCAAAAACAAGGAGGAAGACGACGACTAAGGCCGACGAGTCATACGCATAACCGTACTCTTGGAAACCACGCGAGCATGAGGAGGGATTGAATGCCTCTCTACCTGGAAAGCATTTTTTTTTTGAAAGAAGCAAAGATGCTTTATTCATATTCAAAGGTCAAACTCTACATCTCTTTTTTCATTTTTTTTTCATTTGTTTCACCTCTCGGACCGCAACGCACGAAAGGGGGCCATGATGCTGCCATGGGGGTGCATGAGCTAGGCGTTTTCATTTCCTCCCCTCTGAATTTTGATGGAATTCGGGGGGGGGGGGACTTGGGCGGAATAGAATAACTCCTACTCATTGTATAAAAAAAGAGACAAAAAAAGAAAACCAAAGGTACAAAAAAAGAGAGAGAAGGCCTCAGTTTGTTTTTGTCGTCTTTTTACACCAGATGGGCAAAGATGGGGACTGGGGGGGGGCACGCAAATGTATGTATATTAGATTCAAAACTCGGTCAGTGAACGAGCGATGTAGAATTACGGGTTGTTTAGAAAGGGCGGGCGGCGAGGGGAAGGGGGAAGTTGGCATGAAGGCATGAAATCTCCAATTCAAATAGAGAAGGGAAACATAGGCATGTAAGGAATTAGCAAATGGCATATTTTACGGCTTGAAAAGGGCTTTGATGAAAGTTGTCGTGATGTGTGATGTTGGTGTGTGTTGCTTGAGTGATTGACATGATGGTTGAGTTGAGCACCATCGAAGCAAGTTGGCTGGTGGAATAAAGGTAATTTGACAGGGTTGAGCGTGTTTAGCTGGTTGTACATGGTGATGATTATTTCCAACAGAGCGCATGCTTTACATGTGCATACGTCAAAACTTTGGAAGAAGCGTACGAGTTTGGCCAGGACAAAATAAAACAAAACATGCGGCCAAAAACGGGCTTTGCAAGGGGTTTCGAAGCTCGGAAGCGGCGAAGCGGGTCGGCAACGGCGAAATGGGGAGTCTAGAACCAAGTACCTGGTAACCATCGTGCCGAATTACTCGTTACTGGGTACTCTAGCAAGAGAGAATAGGTAAAGAAAGAAGATGAAGAGCAAGTCGAATGACGATGCTGGAATCTGTCAAGCTGGGGGGTTAGAGCGGTTGCTTCGACGGACTGTCAGTGCGTGCTGCTGATTTGGGCAGAGTCGGCCTCTTAGTTTTGCCCTCTGGTTGCAGGTACAGAAAACGAAAAGCAAGCAACATGCAAGGGGCGGACGACGATTGGCATCAAATCCCGTCATCATCATCTTTGGGCTGCGCGCAAGAGCAAACATGTGCAACCCTCGGAACCTGGCAATGTTGTGCTTCTGCCCAATGAAGCCCGTTGGATTTAATGCCCAAACCACACCATGAACAAGTACCATCATGTATCAATGATGATGCGAGCAGGTGCATGGCACTGGCCATGTGGAAGCCCAAGGGGAGCGAATTTCCAAGGATTTTCTTGGTCTTCTTTGGCGGGCAGCCTCATTCTGCTGGGCTTAGCGGGATGCAGCCATGCCTGACCCCGACGCTAGGTTGAAATCGTGGTTGTGTTTAATGCAAGAGTTGATTGAGCCTTTTTCTTCTTCTTTTTCAAAACACAGTCGTTATCTTGATGAGAATGAGGGTTGGCAGTACTCGAGAATGAGGAATCCAGAATCCACTATGGAATACAGAATCAAGGGTACAGGGGCAGAGAGAGGAGCTCGTGCCAACAACATCCATGAAATCGAGAGGCTGGTTGCCGTGCTAGCAACTCTTTGGCTTCAGTACGTGAAATACGCTTCAATGAAGTAGGCACTCGTATGAGCCGTGATGTGCGTGCGCAGCCAAGATCATCCTGCGGGAACGGGGGCCCGGGGTTGGGGCTGACATGTGAGTCTGCGGATGCGTTCCGTTCCTGGACGTCTTATTTGTTGAATAGGGAGGGATACATAGAGACCATCACGTACTCGTACCTGTAATAGGGGGTTTACCCGAGGTGTGAGTCGTTGGGCAATGAGCGGCTGTGGCTTCTATTGCATGAGGTGTGCTGCCAGGCACGATACTGTGCAGTACCCAGTATTGACCTTGGGCATTGCTGCCATCGTGAATGCTGCGTGAAATCGGACATTTGAGCTGTCATGTTCATGCTGGGCTCTACTACTAGCCATGGAACCACTGCATCTCCGGCTCTGCATCAGTTCATGGACCCAAACCTCGTGTATGTCATGTGTGTGATGCGCGCATGGCCTAAACCATTTGGCCGGGAACCGGATTCCATGGATGCCATATTCCCTGAGCTGCTTACATGGCTACCCAGGCACTAATGAAGATGGCTGCCCGGGAAGCCCGAGTCGAGACGGGACGGGATAGGGATCAATAGCTCTGTTGCTTGGTCAATGGATTCCCAAAGGGGTCATTTGTGACGACGCGAGGACCATCTCCATCTCCGTCTTGTAGAGTAGAGAGAGAGATACGAGCATCTGCACCCGCATGTACAACACGGTAGATGGTACATGCACTCGTATGATGGCCTGGCATGAGCTGTAATGCGCAAAAGACGCGGCCGGCCCTGGCAGATGGGCACAGTAGGTACCGATTCGATTGATTAAGTGTCCATGTATGTACGATACGGCATAGTCCGATCTAGCCAGACTCCAGACACGGCGGGACGGGCTCGGATTGGAGCTACCTGAGTTAGCACGCCATGTACGTGTGCTGTACGAGTAAGCATGAGATGAGACGCAGCAGCAGTAGCAGCAGTAGCAGCAGTAGCAGAAGCAGTTGGCTGCCCAATCCCACCATGACAACCACCGGCCGACTGACTTTGTGATAAGCTGGCGGTGCGACGTCGAGGGCGGTTCCACAGACTAGCCAGCATGACCCGGGGCTAGATTTGTTGTTTGATTGCCAACTCACCTTGGATGATGCTGTGCTCGTGCCATCTCTGCTCCAGGCAGTTAATCTACTCGAATTCGCAGGCTAGGGATGCCTGGCTGGCTGGAGCTCGCTCTCGGAACTATTCCTCGTGTCCCCGGCCAGCTAGCAGCCAGGCAAGGCAAAGCGAAGCAAAGCATGCGCGAACGCACACACGTACATGCTCGTGCCTGTCCTGTAGGCTGTACTCGTATGTACACATCATCACATCACATCAATAGCAGCAGCAGTTGCCATGGCAATCTGGAGCATCCCATGACACGACTGGCTCTTTTTCTTTTTTTTCCTCATTGTCTCTGTCTCTCCGCATGTAGGGCTTCGACCCGAAATGGACAAGCGAGCGGAGCTGGCCAGGCGTCGTCGAATTGGCGGTCACGAAGCCGGATGCAAGTGGTCGATGGGGCAACCCAGGCCGGGATGCGGTGGTGATGGTGTAGCCTTTTTTCTTTTCTCTTTTTTTTTATAGTGCCGTATCTGAGTTTGGAGAGCTGCTGCAGGTCTGAGATGTGAGTGATGATGCTCCGTACATCGCCCTTGATGGGTTGGGCATGAAGATGGAAGGGCGGTTGCAAGTATCAACACGATGCTCCGTAGAGTCAAACTGGAAGCGCGCGAGAAGGTGGATGGAAGAGCAAAGATGGCGAGGCGACGCCCATCACAACGGCGCCCCACTGTGACAATGGCCTGGCCCTCGTCATGCCACCGCCCAATTGCCCGTTTGGGGACGCTGGCCAACCGCTAACCTGCACCCGGATGCCACCTGGAGGGTGCCATCAAGCCCGTCAGTCGCCCGTTTTTAGGGGCCTCGTCCAGCAAAGGGAAAAGGAGGGGTCCAGCGATACAGCACAAGAGCCCAACTGGACTCCATGGTGACAGACAGACAGAGAAACCTTGAACCCTACCTGGACGAGAGCCCAGCAGAGCCTAGCAAGGGCCCAGCAGGGCCTAGCCAGCGCCGGTACCGCTAAAGTAGCTCGACGGGCCTCGGGCACGACCAGCGGCATGAAGCCTTAGTTCGCCTGTTAGCAGCGTCTTGGGCTGCCAGGGCGCGGGCACGGCTGTGCGTGTGGCTTGTTTAGGGGATTGGAGCTGATTTGATGGCTTCGAAATCCATCAGCATCAAGCTTCCAACTCAAGTACCTTGTGCTGGACGGACCATACACTTTGCAACCTGCAACCTGCAACCTGCAACCTGCACTGCCTCGTCAATACTCGACCATCACTGCTATCAATACCTGTGCTCGTATGTACTCGTACTAGCACACGGCTGGGGAAATCCATCCATCCATCCGCTCGCTCGCTCGCTTCTGCCGACTCTCACCGTCCGTCGGGTCCATCCCAGGGAGCAGGTAAATGTACTAGCCGGGTACTGCCGCCTGCTGCGGCCAACCTGGTACGGGTACATTCCACCTGGTCACGACCCCAGAAACGACCCCTGTCGGCTGCTCTATCGCCTCCAGGGACGCACGCACGCACACCAGACCAGACCAGACCAGACCAGACCAGACACATGTGCACAAGCCGACTGACTGATTTGATTTGATTTGATTTGATTTGGCTTGATTTGCAACAACCACAGAGATCATCGACTTCTCCAACCTCTTCTTTGTCCGCTCTCACCCTCACGCCGCTCCACCTCGAACCTGCCCTTGTCTCGTCTTCCGTCCTCGTCTCGCGGCTCCTTTTCCCCCCCCTTCCCCCCGCCCAGCCCCATCGTGCATCTCCAGCCGAGCTTTTATTTGTGCTTCTTCGCCCCCATTTGCCTCGCCGCTCAAGCGGCTCTTCTCTCGACCTACCTACCCAAAGACGGACCATCCATCCATCCATCCATCCATCCCGCCTGGCCCCTCTCCTCGCCTCGCCTCGCCTTCACCTACACTCACCTACTGCCAGACAGCTCTCCTTACTGGATGCCCAAGCTCGCCAGCCACTAACAGCCGCTGCTTGCCCATTTCTGCCTGCTCGCCTCTCGACTCCCTTGTCTTTCAGCCTCCTCCGCGACCAGCACAACACAAGAGCCGGCCGGCCTTTTTTTTTCTTCTTGACTCAGGCGGCACTTAAGGCGTCTACCCCGACCTCTGAGCGTGTTCCAGGGAGGCTCGCCTGTTTTTGCCCAAGCTGAATCACGGTGAATCAGTACATCATAACGGCATCTATTTATATCCCGAGCGTCTGCTGCTCTCTCCATACACGGACGGGCCCAGCACCCCTCCTTTCCTCAGCCTCACGACTGGCTCCCATCCCACGATAATCTGGCAATTCTTTCGTTTCTCACTGGCTAAAATAAAAGAAAGAGGGAAACATTGAATAAAAAAAGAGAGACGCTACCTATTTACATCAACTGCGCCATCCCTGCCATCCCTACCATCCCTGTTATTCCTGCCTGCTATACTCGAGGTAGACAGTAGGTACCCGGCGTTGCGCAGCTCCGTAGCGCACATCGACAAGTACACATACGCACATACACAATCTGCAGCTCGGGTTGCCCAACATGCCTCCGCTCGATGGCCGGCCATGCACTTCGCCGTCTCTCCTGCAACCTCAGTCGCAACTGCAACCTCAGTCACCCACCAAGCAGAGCTTTTTGCGCAAGCTGCTGGCCCGGTCGGGCAGCTCCCGGAGCTCAAAGTCGTCAGCCTCGTCCGTTTCCGCCGACCACCACGGCTCCACGCCCGTCTCCGGCTCCGGCCTCGTCAAGCGCCTGTCCAGGAGAGTCGTGCCCGGCCTGCCTCGGTCGCAGACATTCAAGCGCCAGCTGTCGGAGAGCAGAGAGCACCTTGCTCCTGTAGAACCTTCGGCCGAGGAGCGGAGAGCCGCGTCCGTCGACAGACGTACTCACTTTCCGCCAAAGCTGGGCCGGCGAAGCTCAAGAGCTCACGTCGACCCGCGTTCCAGCGCGCCCAGCTTCTTTGGCGAGCCGCTTCACGAGACCGACTCAAACTATGCTCAATCACTGCCAATCGACCTTGCCGAATTGGAGGCGGCTGTCTCCAATGATTCAGAGACGCCGCAGGACGCCGCCGCGAGCGACATTGACGGCACCGAGGCTGACGATGCCGACGACGAGTACACCGCCCAGGACGGCGCATCGGTGGCTGACTCCCGCTCCGTGACGGCGTCGCAGTACGAAGCCATGATTCACGACGAGCTCGAAAGGGAGTGGATTCTCAACCTGAGCATGCACTTTCGAGATCGGTCAAAGCGGGAAAAGTTCTTTGTCACGTACCGCGAGCAAGACTACATGTGGCGCCGCGTCACCATATCGCTCGACTATCGCGATGCGCCCGAAAACTCTCTCGAGTGGGAGCTTAGCCACACAAAGTACCAGAGAGACAAGAGCGCCAAGATATACGAGGCCATCCGCGAGAGCCTGCCGGATATCCAGTTTTACGACACGGTGACGAACCTGAAGCTCGAGACTACCGACGGGAGATTACACGTTCACGTGGTAGAAGATGGCAATGTAAGTGGACTGCCCATGAATGCATCGCAATTCCTCGTCGCGAGACTAACAAGCCACGCTTCAAAAAAGGAAATCATCCACTATCCGTCCGTCAGCCAGATCCGGCACCTAGGGTGCAGGCGAGTCAAGGAACGAGATATTGCTTTCGACTCGCACATGTCTGGCTTTGTGTACAAGGTCAGCGTCAATGGCAACATGCTCATCAAGAAGGAGATTCCCAGCCCCGACACCGTCGAGGAGTTTCTCTACGAGGTCAATGCGCTCAACGGCCTGCGTTTCTCAAGGCACGTCATTGACTTTTACGGTGTCGTTGTGGATGACAATGACGAGCACGTCAAGGGGCTCCTCATCAGCTTCGCCGGCCAGGGCGCCCTCATCGACATCATCTTTGAGAACTGCAAGGAAAACAACACTGGCATCCCCTGGGAGACTAGGGAGAGGTGGGCAAGACAAATCGTCCAGGGGCTGGCCGATGTCCACGAGTCGGGCTTTGTTCAGGGAGACTTTACCCTGTCCAACATTGTCATTGACGACGACGGCGATGCCAAAATCATCGACATCAACAGGCGCGGCTGCCCCGTCGGCTGGGAGCCTCCAGAGGCCACGGCGCTGATCGAGTCCAACCAGCGCCTCTCCATGTACATTGGAGTCAAGTCGGACCTGTACCAGCTCGGCATGGTGCTTTGGGGACTCGCCATGCTCGAGGACGAGCCCGAAACCCAAGGCCGGCCGCTGATTCTGGGGCCCGAGATCAACGTGCCTGACTGGTATCGACAGATGACGGAGATTTGCCTCAGCGACGACCCGCGACTGAGACTGCAGGCGGCATCGCTGCTTCGAATGTTCCCACACGCCCTCCCTGGCGACGGGCACAGCGATGCCTTGCACTCGGACCAGGAGCCTGTCCGCATGGATAACGGCGCCGTGGCGCGCGACTATTCCTCGGAAGGTTACGAAGTCGAGTCCCACCCTGCAACAAGGGCGACGCGGCCTGTCAATGACTGGTCCTACTCGGGCTCGGCATATGCCGAAAGCGGGCTCATGCCCTATGACCAAAACTACTCCGCGCGAGGCCGGTCCCCCCCAAGCCCGATGCCCAGCGACGTGGACGTTAATGATCCGGCGTATAAGTCGGGCTGGGCGGCAAACAGGAACATTGCCCCATCATACAGCGATAGCGGAGAGAGTTTTGTGTTGCCGGACGAATACGACATACGGCGACAACCTACCCCCCCGACGCCATCGGCCGGCAAGTTTCTGAATATCAGTGACCGACGTTCGCGGCCCATTGAGCAGCTCAGCTCCTACGAAAGCACCGACTACTTTACAGCAGTAGACGACGAGGCTGACAGGACAGCGATTGGTCTCGTTCCAGGGGCCCCCGAGTCTAGTTGGGGAGGCTCAGCGGCCAACGTCACTGCGGACGACGAATCTACACCAGTTCCTGCCGTTGTTGTTACCGAGTCACCTGCCGACTCCGTAGCTCAGCTGGGAAGCCCCAAACCCCAGCAAGAGAGACACCAGGACAAGGTTGGCCGTGAAGGCGATGCCAACAAGCAAGAGTCAGTCGCGGGTGCGCGCTTTACCGCCCAAAGGACGCACAGCACCCGAAGCGTCGATGCTGCGACACCGAGGTCAAGATCAAGTGGGAGACTCAAGCTCACCAAGAACGCCGCCAACATCAAGGTCAAGAGGCTCCGGAAAGTCACAAGAGTCGAAGATGGCTATGGTTCATCTTCTTCTCACGCAACGCCACAGCAGACAGATGTGCCCAACACGCCCGTATCGGCAGAGCCCCCAACAGGCTCCCGGCTGGGCGATGGGGGAGCTCATCGAGTCACCACGCCAGAAACGGAGTCGGAGCCTGATTATATCGCCTCGCGGTCACCGGGCTTCAAGTCTCCCGACCCCAGGCAAGGCTACAACGCCAGCAGCGCGCAGAGGGCCGGGCAGCTGATCAACGGTGGCGGCCAGACGGAAACGGGATTTGGATATCCGCGACACGGACCCATGCACGTCTCGCTGACGGGCATCGGAGCAGCTCATTTGGGGCTTGAGGGAGAGCTGCTGCAAGAGAAGGGACTTATCGATGACGAATTTCAACTAATGACGCGACCCGAAGCGGCGCCGCCGCTCATGATTACGACAGATGCTCAGACATGAAGACCACCAGGCATTTACACATATACACATACACACGCACAAGCGCATACACATTACGCACAACATTTCGATTGTCATACAACCACGGCTTTTTTTTTTTTTCTGTTTCCGTTATTTGCGACTCGTTACCCATTTCATTTTTTTTGTAAAGTAGATATGGCTGCAGGCAACTGACCTGGCTTCTCTGGTTTTCTTGTTTCTGACGATTTTTGGACATGAGTATGGGATTACGACACTGAAATGACTACTACTATATGGCGGCGAGACATACAGAGCGCCCAGCCTGACGGATATGAGATATGAACTTCTCTTGGTTTTGGTACAGACAAAACAGACAGACAAGCGAGCGAGCAAACAAGCATGCAAACAAGCAAGCGACAATTGAATATGAATATGAATATTTTTTCCCACTGAATGTGTTGTATATGACTTTGATTTGGATAACTGTAAACTACTAACCTAGTCGTAAAGATTATTGTTCTTTTGGAGTATCGAGTGTTGAAACATTGGAGCAAAAGCTGAGCAGATACGTCACGTCAAAGCAGAGAGCAAATTTCCCAATATGGCAATATTCCAGATCGCACTTTGGAATCCCATCACACACCTGGTGGCTGCATGTCAAAAACGCAAAAGAGTTGGCAACGCTCAATGTGGCGGTGCGCACGTTACAATGATTCGACTCAGTGGCGCAAGTGGCGCAAGTTTTTTTTTTCTTTCGGGACTTTTTTTTTTCTTTGGGGAGAGGAAGAAAGAAAAAGGTACGTACCGATAGCCTGTGTAGCATTTACCCCGTCTAATGCGGATAAAGCTCGGCAGCCGGGAAGGACGGGGCCATTTTCTGTTGGGGATTATGGGGAGGGGGGAGAAATGGATCTGATTAGCTTGGGGGTGTGTGTTACGGAGTGGTATGTACTGCAGAAGCTACGCCATGGGGGGGGGGGGTGTCTTATTTGATTTTTGTGTTTGGGGAATTGGGCGGGAGCCGAGGCATGTTTGATTGAAACGTGAATATGAAGTGTGAAGTGTGAAATGTACTGAGATGGATAGGCTATTCGGTGGATTTTGGTACTTTGGGATGGGCATGTGAGTTTTTCGAGGTGTTTGGTTGTCTTGATGGATTCTGTGGACCAAGATTTGGTGAGTTTACTGGATTAACTTGTTGATTGTACACGTAGTATTCATGTGCATTGCTGTTGCTGTCGTCGTTGGATGAAGCTGATGCGAGCGAGTTTGATTGGTCTCGTTGCAAGCTGAAGATGCATGATATCGTATCATACAATACCTGTGCAAACGAATTGACCGAGTTACAGGAGCATTCCTCTGTCTAATGACCGCCCTCTCCTTTCATAATCATGCCCGTACATTATAGAAACACGCTCGCGCAAAGTAAAACAGGCTCAGACGGACGACAGGCTTTGATCCGTGGTCCCGTTTCAGGCCCGCGAAAATTGCAAACAAGTTGCCCTATGCAGCGACACGACGGAAATATAGTCGAGTGGGGTCTCTATCTGGGGCGGCAAGGTAGCGGTACAGTAGCACGCAGCCCCCCAAAAGTTGTTGGGGAAGATTTTTTTTTTTTTTTTTGCAGAGACAAGTGAATGTACCTGTAAAGGAAAAAAAAAAAAAAAGGTTGAGCAAGGTCCGTTTCGGCGAGCGGTGATTGGCTGCGAGGGATGGCGTGTCGCTCAACCCGGACAAGGGAACGGCGCTACCAAGGATTTTGTGAGCCACTGACGAGGGATTGGCCAAGGTTGTACCTGTACTAGGGAGTTGTTGGATGGTTGGAGTTGGATTTCAATGTCGATGTATACATGGATGACATTTACCATGGGATGGGAGAGAAAGAAGAGAGAGAGAGAAGAGGGAAAAATTCAATGTCAGGCCAGAATGAATGGCACATCTGCTGATGGACGAGCTTTGGGGCGGACGATTCAGATTCAGATGCGCCCTTGAGTGTTTGTTGTGCGGCCTGTTGGGCGGCTTGCACAAGCAGCCATGGGCTGATGCGAGGCGACTTTTTTTCCCAACTGTTTCCATCAACGAGTCGCCTGTACAGTTGCAACGAGCGGTCATCGTGCAGCGCCTGGGTATCCCGTTGTACCTGTACCTGTACCTGTACCCGTACCTGTACCTTGACCTGGAACCTGGACCTGGTCGCACTGCAGCCTGCAAGATGACCGTCCAGCCCAGTCCTCAACCAAGCTGAGCCAAAGGTGAATCCAACAAACCAGGTACTCGCACTCCCGTCCAGCCATCGGTAGCAGGTACTCCGGTCGGCCCGCCATTTGCCGCAGTGGCAGCGCGTACAGCCTACCGCCGGGACTGGCCTTGACTCTGTGTCTGCCTTTCTCTCTCTCTTTCCCTTCCCACCCACTCAACTTCTCCACCAGGGGCAAAAAATACAATAAAAAAACGACGGCCAGCCAAACAGGCTCGTTTCTGCACGTCGTTTGTTAGTCTCGCTGCTCTTCTCCCAAGGATATCCGGGACTTTCAGGCTTGATCTGGGCTGATGTGAATCTCGGACGCCCCCCTCCCATCCTTGTTGATCAACCCCCCCCCCCTCCCTCGGAATCTGATATCAGAAGCGACCAGCTTCACTCACATCATCCATTTTTTTGCTCCTCACACACCCCCCTCCTCCCCTCCGCCCCTCTCGATAGCTCCCCCTTGTCCTCCCTTCCGCCGAGACTCGACGCTTTTTAAAACAAAGCCTCTTCTCGCCTTCTTCCCGCCGTCCTCGTCTCTTTGTTTTCAACCTCCACCCTCCCATCTTCTTGGTCATTCCTCTCTTCAACACGGACGGGAATCCCAAAAGGACGTCCTTCAACATGTCCGAACCCACAGCCTCGGCCGCAAAGGTCCAGGCGGCCGCGTTCCCAGATGGCACAACCGACTATGTCCCTCTGCGGTCCAGCGCAAAGTACGACCCCAAGAAGGTGCACATTTCCGACCTGCCCATGACCTGGGGCAACTGGTACAAGCACATCAACTGGCTCAACGCAATCTTCATCGTCTTCATCCCGCTGGCCGGCTTCGTCTCCGCCTACTGGGTGCCTCTGCACCTCTCCACGGCCATCTTCTCCGTCATCTACTACTTCAACACTGGCATGGGCATCACAGCTGGTAAGTGAACACGGCCCATCAGATCGACATCAATGGGAGCTCAGCTTTAACTGACCTTTCTTCCAAAACAGGCTACCACCGTCTCTGGGCTCACTCCTCGTACAAGGCCACTCTGCCTCTGAGAATCTACCTCGCCGCCGTGGGAGCTGGTGCCGTCGAGGGCTCCATCCGCTGGTGGTCAAGAGGCCACCGCTCTCACCACCGATACACAGACACCGACAAGGACCCCTACTCGGTCCGCAAGGGTCTCATGTACTCCCACATGGGCTGGATGCTGCTCAAGCAGAACCCCAAGCGCATCGGCCGCTGCGACATTAGCGACCTCAACGAGGACAGCATCGTCGTCTGGCAGCACCGCAACTACCTCAAGTGCGTCATCTTCATGGGCCTCGTCTTCCCCACCGTCTTCTGCGGCCTCATGTTCGACGACTGGCTGGGTGGCTTCGTCTACGCCGGCATCCTGCGCATCTGCTTCGTCCAGCAGGCCACCTTTTGCGTAAACTCCCTGGCCCACTGGCTCGGCGACCAGCCCTTTGACGACCGCAACTCACCCCGCGACCACGTCATCACCGCGCTCGTCACCCTCGGCGAGGGCTACCACAACTTCCACCACGAGTTCCCGGCCGACTACCGAAACGCCATTGAGTGGTGGCAGTACGACCCTACCAAGTGGATGATTGTCCTGTGGAAGTGGACCGGCCTGGCCTACGACCTCAAGCAGTTCCGCGCCAACGAGATCGAAAAGGGCCGCGTCCAGCAGCTCCAGAAGAAGCTCGACCAGAAGCGCGCCACCCTCGACTGGGGCACTCCCCTTGAGCAGCTGCCCGTCGTCGACTGGGACGACTTCGTCGCCGACTCCAAGAACGGAAAGGCCCTCGTCGCCATTGCCGGTGTCATCCACGATGTCGGCGACTTCATCCGCGACCACCCCGGTGGCAAGGCCCTGATTTCCTCCGCCATCGGCAAGGACGCCACGGCCATCTTCAACGGCGGCGTCTACAACCACTCCAACGCCGCCCACAACCTGCTGTCCACTATGCGTGTCGGTGTCCTCCGCGGCGGCTGCGAGGTCGAGATCTGGAAGCGTGCCCAGTTCGAGAACAAGGACGTCACCTACATCAACGACTCGGCCGGCCAGCGCATCGTCCGTGCCGGCTCCCAGGTCACCAAGGTCGCCCAGCCCGTTGCCAGCGCCGACGCTGCCTAAATCAGTCGTCGTCCTTAGGGTTTTCTTTTGTTTGTGCAAGGTTGTAAAGGAAACGAATGGAGGTTTTTCCCCAGCTGGGGAAAAAAAGTTGTGTGTGAGGAGAAACAAGCGGTGTGTGGGGTCGATCGGGACAAGCTCCCCGAACCAATTAGCATGTGATGGCCGCATCCCATCCAAGGCTTTTTGAACAAAACAGAAAACTATCACGAATTGGCGTTTCAAAGGGGGGGAACATTTTTGTATTTTTTTAAGGGGCCTGCTGAATGGGCCGGACATGGGGGCGTTTGTATTTAAACAGAATGAAGAGACAGAAGGCAAGGCTAGATTCATTCCACTAAGCGATGGGGGGGACGCGGGGAAAAAGACACAACTCTCAATGATGATATATACAATTATATATATACATGTTTCGTCTTACTTTTTGAAGAAACGATACAAAGACCCTCTCGTGAAAGCCGTGGCTGATTGAAAATACCACACTGATGCCTGCATTCGCCGTAACATTTGAAAACACAAAACTCCCCAAGTCGTCCCATTTCATCCACACAAAACCCTTGTATACTCCATGCACCGTCAAAGTCGTTCAAGGCGTCGCCATCCTCGTCTTCATCATGACCAGCTCCGAGCTCTTGGCCCACTGCCCGTCGGGCGTCTGGCGATAGCACAGCAGCCGCCCGTCGTCGCCGGTGCTGCCCAGGATCTGGCCGTCGTCGTCAAAGCCCACGCGCCAGACGGGGCGTGCGGTGGGAGTCGAGCCGCGACATCTCGCGCGCCACGTGCCTGACCTGGCCGGGCTGGCCGGTCCACGCGCGCTCGGTGACGGCACTCGACTTGGCGAGGCTGGCGCTGAGCGTGGACGACGGCTGGTGGTGGTGCTGGAGGTGGTTGCTTGTGCCTGCGCCGGGCGTGTTGCTGTTGCTGTTGCTGTTGCTGTTGTCGTCCTTTGACGACGTCGGGTCCTTGAGCGCGCGGCCGTCGGGCTTGAGCAGGTGGGCTGCGGACCACGACTTGCCGTCGCTGTCGGAGTAGGGCGTGTCGATGCGGACGACGCGCGCGTAGCCGTCCTGGCAGGCCGTGGCGATCATGTCGTAGCCCCTGATGTTGCCCGGCGCCCAGGCCACGTCCCTGACGAGCCCCCTATGGCCCTCGATCTCGACGGCCAGGTAAAACTCCTTTTGCAGCGTGTTGGCGCCAAAGTTGGACGACGCAATCTCCCGCGTGCGGTACACCTTGACCGAGGCCATGCCCGCCACCACGAGGCCCAGCGAGTCCGACGGCACGCCGGCCCTGAGCGCCGCGTAGCACGGCTCCGGGTTCGGGTCGAAGCGCACCTTGAAGGCCACCTCGTCGCCGCGCCCGGGCCGCGGGCAGATGCTGAACTCGTCAATCGACGTGTACTCGGCCAGGTTCTCGGGCTGGTCGTTTTCGTACACGGTCAGCCGCCCGTCCGTCGCCAGCAGCGCCAGGTACGTCTGCCGCGTCTCCTCGTTGTGCTTCATGGAAAAGGACCGGTACGGCGCCCGCGTCGACCGCGTGTCAAACGCAGGCCGGCCATTGACCGACCGCGCAGCGCAGAAGCGGCGCCCGGGAGCGGCCGAGGGGTTCTCAGCCCACAGCCGGAACCAGCCCTCTATGCCGAGAGAGGCGACGAGGTTGGGATAGATGGTAGACGGGAGCCATTGCAGCTGCAGCATCAAGCGTCAGCATTCTGGAATGAAACAAAAAGAGCAAAGAGACAAACCTCGACAACCTCGCCTCCATGCGCGCTCCACGTATCGCACAACCTCCACGTCCCGTCCCGATGCCGGTTAAACACCCGAATCTTGCCATCCACAGACCCCGTCGCGCACCGGTCGCCGTACGCGTTGAACGCAATCGCCTGCACCAGGTCTCGGTGGCCGTGCTGCAGGTTGAGGTCAAACGACTTGTTTTCGTCGTCGGTCGGCGACTGCGGGATCGAGCTTGTCATGTCTTTGCTTGATGTTGTGCTTGCTCGAACTGGGCTGTGGGAGAGCCAACTTGGAATTGGCGTCTTTCTGTGCGCAACCAGGTATGAGGCGCCTGATCAATTGATGCGATTCTTGATTTCGCTACAGGGGACCGAATTGGTGCTTGTTGTCGTATCCCAGCGCAGCTACTGGATACATGGGCTTTGTTGGGGTCAAGTGGAAGTCGAGGCTGCATGTGAAGTGATGACGGAAATGGCAGCAAGATCATCTCAAAGCTCGAGGTCACTTGGCGGGGCAACACAAGGTACCTACCTGTGGCTTGCCCTGCGAGCGATAGCTCAGCCACAGTGGCTCATACGCAAAAGCTTCAAAGTCTTCCATTCCAACTCCCGTCTCAACATCTCCTCACCATGGGAAGTGGATCACCACTTCAATCCGGTTCCATGGTCTAACGGTTATGACTGCGGATTCTGATTCCGCCAGCGAGGGTTCGACTCCCTCTGGAACCTTTTTTTGTCCTTCTGTTATTCTCGTTGAATGACTCAGTCAGATTAGCAACATCACGAGAGCCCATTGTAAAAACCCCCGTGTTGATCAAAGGTCATGTATTTGTAAGATATATAGACTTTGAATTACAGAGCATTCTTTGAGCTCGCTGCCTTCCAAGCGCACCTCTGGAGATAGGAGGATAAGAAGAGGACAGAGAAACAGAGCACGCGTGTAGACGCCCAAGCCACGTCCATCATCAGCCCACCGGGACAAAGTAGAATATTATCCACTAAAGAAAACTCCTCACTATGTGACACTCGTGACCTATGTGAATAAAAATGCAGCCCCCATCCGTGCCTGAACAAAACTCCAAAACCCAGTGCATTCTGTAGAGGGAGAGAGGAGGGAGAGAGAGGGTTGGTTGGAGGAGAGAAGAAAGGAGGGAAGAAGTGGAAAACAAAAAAAGAAATCGCTGCCCATGTCTAAAAACTCATAAAAACCAAACCGTTCCAGGGCGATGGGGGGGGGGGGACGGTTTATCTTCTCCCCAAGTTGCTCGCCAATTGCGCCACGAGGCCAGCTTCTGGACTTGAAGCGCTCGTTTGTGTAGTAGTAATTGATAAAAAAAAAAGATGGGAAAGAATACGGGGTATGTCTCATACGTCCAAAAACAGAACAAGAAATTAATCGTCCGAGTCTGGTGTTGCTACTGCTGCTGCTCGGGATGGTGGCCGGTACGCGAGCTTCATCAGATGGGGCGTTGTAGGAACGGGCGTCTCTGCATCAGGCGTGGTTGCGACGGGCACCTCGACAATGGGCTTCCGGAGATCGTGACAACCTGCCGTCTCAGTGTGGCCGTCCG
>MDJU01000587.1:0-20356 GCA_001721665.1 Trichoderma pleuroti
CCCACAGACCGTCCCCCCCGCAAACTCCCGCCGCCTTCCACGAGCCCCTGAGCCGAGCCCCGAGCCCGAGTCGGCGGCTGCCCGCATCACCATGGCCGACGACCTCGACTCCATCGTCAAGGGCGCCCCCATTCCCACCGCCGAGGCCGCTGCCAGCGAGGCCAATGCCAATGCCAATGCCAGCGCCGGCGCAAGCCCCTTCTCCGGCGCTGGCAAGCCCGGCGATCCGCTGCATCACACGCCCAGCTCGCCGTCCATGATCTACCTCAACCTCTTGATCCTCGAGGCCTCGATGCGCGCCCAGTTCCTCGAGCTGCGCGCCCGCAAGCGCCACCACACCTTCTTCCTCGCCATCCTGACGCTCTGGGTCGCCTTCTTTGGCTACAAGCTGTACTTTGCGCCGCGAGAGGATGGCCGCGGCGTGGGAGGCTCCATCTACTGGGCGGTCGAGGGCGCGCAAAAGGTGTGCTTCATGGGCGGCATCATCACCGCCGCCCTCGTCTGGGCAACGGGCATCTGGGATCGCGGCATCCGCTGGCCGCGCCGCTGGTTCGCCATCTCCAACCGCGGCCTGCGCGGCTTCAACTGCAAGCTCGTCATCATCCGGCAGACGTGGTGGGCCGAGGCGCTGTCGACCGTGGCCTTTTTCCTCACCTACGGCCTCTTTTCGCATACCGCCAGTTCCTCGTACCGCCTCGTCGAGCCGCAGCTGCTGCGCCAGGTCGAGAAGGAGCTCCAGCTTACAAGCGACAACCATCCCACGCTCGTTGTCCCCCCCGATGACGACGAGCTTGGCGGCCACGAGGAGGATTTGGCGCCTGGTGGAGATTACGTCAAGCTCTTACTGCTGCCGAAGCCGTTCTCGCCCACGTTTCGAGAAAACTGGGAGCTGTACCGCACCGAATACTGGGAGAGGGAGAATGAGCGGCGGCGGCTGCTCCGGCAAAAGGTCAAGGAGCACGACTGGAAAGTCGCAAAGGACCAGTACGGCTGGCTGTGGTGGCTCCCCTGGCACCAGAATCCGCAGCCTCGCATCCGTCGCGAGCCCCAAAAGCTGCCCCATCACCGCCTGGCCAGCGCCGAACGCAAGCGTAGGAACAGCAGCGTGCGCCGCTCCTCGGTCAGCTCCTCGAGAAGCCAGACGCCGCTCGTCTTTGACAGCGACGGCCAGACGACGCCGCGCAAACAGGCTCCCGCTGCAGATAAGCGCCGGAAGCCGGCGGGATCCATATCAAAGGTCAAGAGGCCCGGCACCGACTCTCGGTCCGTGACGCCCGAGATCCCGTCCCGGCTATCTAGAGAGAGCAGCGTGACGCTCGATGCGGAGACGGACGGCGGCAGCGGGCGGACGCTGCGAAGCACGAGCAAAAGAGCCAGCCCGGCGCCCTTGTCGGCTGATTGAGTGATTGATTGAGTAATGATGTCAAGATTATGACAAGGGCATTGCTGGAAATGGGACCATTTGGTGTACGGCCTTTTTTTTTCTTTAAGCGTGATGGAAGCAAGCATATACGTATTATTCCTGGATCACGAAACACACCAGTCTGTGTAATTACGGTGCATTTGTTCTTCTCTTGGATTAGACCCTACTTCAATACATGATGCTTCTGCTATACACCTCAAGCCAGCAATACAAGGTAATGCACAGCCCATGTTTACCAATCTTCACCTTAAAAACAACTTTTTTGTACTAAATGAGGCTGTCTAACAAATCTTTCCTTGCGTGTCAAACAATCCACGTCTTTCCCAAAAAACGCCATCCGCCCCGTGTCCGAATAGTTTCCGCCCTTGTTCCAAAAGTTCCAAAGTATGCAATATGATTTGATTGTCCCCCCCTCCCCATGCTTAAGAGAACTGATTTCCCAACTCCATATTCCAAATCGTCTGATTCTTCAACACTAACAACTCCCACGCAAAACCGTTACCAAAATCCATCCCTTCTCCGTAATGTAATGTACAACAGCCCTAACCAAATTTATAACATGTCTTTGCTCATCTCATACGACCATCCGCCATCTCGGCGCAGCTTGTCACGAGCCGCCATATCCTTCCTAATGTCATCCTCAGTCAAACGATCCAGCCCGCTCCAGTTGGCGCTAGACGTCCTCTGGCGGAACTTGTGCCATTTATCTTTGCTCTTGTTAAACACTTCTTCCATGATCAAGGGCGCCGGTGGACCAAAGATTTGCGATGGGTCCATCGTCTCTTGCCTCATGAGAGCACGGCGCAAGTCAGGAGAGTCTGCCCATGCAGCCACGTTCATTCCCTCGGTTTCGTCATCGTCGTCATCGTCATCGTCAGTCTGAATCTCGGGAAGCTCAATCGAATCGCCATTCTGGAACCGCGGCGACGCCTTCCTCACGCTCCCCTTCACACTAGCCAACTGTCCTGGACGCGCTGGCGTCTTATGAGAAGGCCCAGCGGCACTCGAGCCTGGCGCAAATGGAATCGGGCCCTTTGAGATCTGGGCCATATCAAGAGGGTTGGCTGCCTTCATGTGGCTATTGTGTTGGGCTGTGACGGCGGCCTTGAACAAATCTCGAGTGGCACTGTGCGAGGCAGCCGCATATCCATTCTGGAAGGCAGACTTTGTCGGCAGGTCCTGCGAGTTGTTATTATTAGTCCTGTCAAGGTCCATATCGGTGGCACAAGTTGGGCCAAGACATACCTTTTTGAAGCCGGTTGACGGCCTCACCGGTGGGCCTTTGAGCTTGGGAGCATTGTCCACCTCCGAGTCATCCTCGCCATGCTCACTGGTCCGGCGCCGCTTAGAATCCTTGGTGTGGTATGCCGGCGCACCTCGAGAGGGCGGGGGTCTTGAATAAGCATCATCACTCGTCTCCGTCCCCAGGGTGCGTTTCGCACCCGCTTTGGCGGCGTTGGATAACATGGTGCTGGTAGGCCTGCTTGCATCATCGCGCATGCCAGCCAATCGGGAGGGCGGTCGAGCAGGCTGGCCCTCGGCTTTGGAAAATGCCGGCTTCTGCTGAGCCAAGGCTGAATCTGGTGGGCCATTTGCCTGTGATCGTACCGCTGGGGGAGGGGCTCTGGTCTGCTTGGCCTTTTCAATGGCAGCCTGCCTCTTCTTCTCCTCTTCCTGCTGCTTCTGCCTCTCCAGCTCAAGGCGTCGCTGTTGGTCTTGCTTTCGCTGCTCCTCTTGTGCTGCAATTCGCTTCCTCTCCATTTCTGCCTTTGCGTCACGGCGCCGTTGCGATTCCCTCTCATCTTGCTCCTTTTTCCTGGCGGCCGACTCCGCGGCCTTGGATCGACTAGCAGAGGCGGGAGCCTTGGGTACTGAAGATTTAGCCTGATAAGAAGACTTGCTGGTTTTGGACGAGGCCGTCGAATGGTTAGAGTTCAAGGTGTCATGAGATGCGGTGGATACTCGGCTGCCAGCAGGCTGAAATTGTGAGTGCTGTGAGCCGGTATTGACTCTAATTACCGTAGGGGGGGCCTTAATCTTCGAGGGCGCATCCTTGACTGGTTTCACTGGTCGCTTGTTGTCCTTGCCACGGCCGGGCTGGGTAGGCTTGGAAGAAGAAGGAGGGGGCATGGGAGGCTGAGAGTCAGACATGTCAGTATCTTGATCAGCTTGTCTGAACTGAGACGGCTCGCCAGCCCTCAGCTTGCGCGGACTGGACGGGCCAGCCTTGGAGGGATTAAAAGTTCCCTGGCTTGCCAGTCTCTCGTCTTGTCTCTTGGCAGCAATCTCCTTTTCCATAGTCGCCACCTTCTCTTGCTCTTGGGTAAATGCTCGAGCCTTTTCTCGCTCCTTCTCTCGTGCCTTGTCAAGCTTATCCATCTGCTCTTCCATGCGCTTAACTTCATTCTCTCGGCGCTTCTGTTCCTTTTCGCGTTCTGTAGATGCTCTAGTGCGACGCGCAACTGGCTTTGTTGGGCTCGCAGATTCCACAGTTTGAGATTCCATCTCCTGGGACTTCAAAAAGACAGACTCTGAAGATGGCCCCGCATGCAACGCCAGACGGGTGCTCGATGGCGACATGAGGGCCTTGCCGTCAGCATTGGTAGCAAGTAGCCCGCGAGAGCTTTTCAGAATAGATGACAGTTTGCTCTTGACTTGCTTCAGAGGACTATCCCGGAAGGCTCGAGTGGGTGATTTAGAAGGGGTGTCGGCGAAGTCGTCTTGCGAAATCGCCAGGCCGGGGTTCGATATGGAGATTGCCTTGGATAAGGGGGCAGTGTCCCTCGCTAGCGCAGAGGAATCCGTGGGCATGGTTGATGAAGATGCTGATTTTACGGCATGAAAAAGGCCCTGAGACGTCTGCTCATCAGCGTGGAGCGGGTCGTCATCTTCTCTATCCTGAATGCCTTCCATGATGTCGGCGGTAAAGCTCTTGGTCAGAATTGGTCTCGTTTCCCTGGCTTCCCTAGCTTCTCTGGCCTTTTTGGCAGTATTCGGTGATTCGATCCAATCGTCGTCATCGTCATCGGCAGAAGCCCGCGGCGTTGTAGAGATCGGCTCCTTCTCAGAAGAGGGCGCCTTTGGACTCGTAACGGATTGTGCTTGGACAGAGTCTTGTTGTGTCGCTGCCGCATTGAATGTCTGCTTGGTTTGTCCAAAACTGCCTTGTGGTTTGCTCAGCATGCTGATTTGATCTTGTAATCTCTGCGTATATGTCTTTGTATGATTCACGCCAGGTCGATCAGCCTCGGAGGCTTCATAAACGGGGGACGCGTCTTGTGCATCCACTTCCATACCGTCGGCTTTGTCCTCGTGTGAAGGATCGTGCTTAGCGAGATTTCCGAGGCTTTTTCCACCAGTCTGTCTTTGATAGTAGCTTGTTCTGCTGCTGTTGCCGGTATCGAAATGGCTGTTCCGAGACTGTCGGGCACCAAGGCTTTTGCCCGAGGTAAGAGGCTCCCTAGCTGGCAACGAAGCAAAATTCAAGCTGCTTTTTCGAACCACGGTCCTGATGGGGCTTGATCCCTCAGATGCAGACTGTTCATCATCCGAAGGCTCGTCGGACTGGTGGACAGATATAGGCGGGTTTCTAGAAGACGGAGCTGGCGATGTTACAGCGGGTTCAGAAGATGATTCGTCCACATCGAAATCTCTGGCTGATAGCTTTGGTCCATCTTGTGCAACATCGAATGGCACGTCTGGCAGATTACGTGCTGTTGAATCCTCTTCTGTCGCTGGAAAGCTCTTCGCGGGAGCCACTGAAACAATCTTTCGAACCGGACTCCGCCGTATGGAAGATCCGCCAGGGGGTAACACAATATCGCTGTAGGGACTCGCAAGGTCTTCGGGCTCTGCAGCTTCGCTAGGGTCCGTGGCAATAAAATCCTGGCTTCCATAATAACCGGAATCTTGCATGGCTCGAGGAGGCGGCGGTCGCTGGGGAGAAAAAACATGTCGCTGAGGGGAGACGGGCTTGGTGACTAGTGGTACTGCTTTTGCCGCGACCTGGTGTAGCTGAGGAGGCTGGAAACGAGTGGTAAGGGCGGGAGGTTGAATTTTCGAAACACTAGGAGATGCTGCTGCGAATACATCGGACAGAGGCTAAGTAATTGGTGTATATTAGAGCGAGGTGACGTTTCATTAGGGACGATCAAAGTAAACCCACCACTCGTGTCTCTGCTGCGTTAGCCTTCCGAATGGTATGGGGTGTTTTGCTCCTAAGTTTACTGGGAGTTTTAAAAGCTTCTGTGATGTTACTGGAAAAGGGCGTCAGTAGCCACCCATCATGGTGGATGGTGAATGGTGGACGGTGAAGGGGGATGGGGGAAACCAACACTTCGTTCTTGTTCAAGATGGCAGCCATGTGCTCGTTAAGCCATTCGACCTCATTGTGGGCAGAAAAAGAGAATTCCTCGACTTCTGACTGCACAATCTCCAGCGCAGATGCTCGCTCTTCCCCGACCCACGCCGCGGACCCGACCTGGAGACGCGGGCCTCGTACAGCAGTCATGATGTCGCGCGCGCAAAGGAACAGGAGCAAGGTCGTATCTGCAATGCCGGGCTGGTGAGGATCGTGTCTGGATCTTGTCACAACATCGGTGATGTGACGCTGGTGCTCGGCGTGGAATCTGTGGTCGAGCAAGTCTGTAGGGCGATGATGATGAAGGTACAAGGTAAATAAGCTGTGTTTAGGTACGAGTGCCTGTATTCTCCATTCCAAGGTTGCAATGTTTTGATGCGCTCCAGATCGGGTTAGTGCATCTGCTAGCTCTACGGCACCTTCGCGTCTTGACGATGGCAACGATGGATGCAGCCGCACGTGATAACGTCATCAGTCACGTGGAGATACCGCTTATCAGAAACCAAACACGGAGGGGGGTTGTTTACTTGGGTCGCGTCCCTGGCTCCAGTGGAGTTGCTCGTGCATTAGAGGCCCAAGTTTGTACATACAATCGAGCATTGCATCGCGACTTGCCACCATGAGGGTGATTGAAGTGATCATTGACGTAAGCGCTGCTCTCCGCGCCTGAGAAGTACCATCCCGCTAACCAGTCCAATAGGGCTTCAAGTCCTACGCCGTGCGAACGGTGATATCAGGATGGTAAGCTTCGACCCCACGATGAAAGCTTTCCATTCGGCATTGTTGACCAGCCCAGGGACGAGAGCTTCAACTCCATTACCGGCCTCAATGGCAGCGGAAAGTCCAACATTCTCGATTCAATATGCTTCGTCCTCGGAATCACAAACATGTCCACTGTCCGAGCGCAGAACCTCCAGGTATACTCGGTTCACGTTACGTGCGGCGCACCCGATCGAGTAGTAACATGGAATGCAGGATCTTATATACAAACGAGGCCAAGCGGGTGTCACCAAGGCCAGCGTCACGATTGTCTTTGACAACAGGGATAAGAAAAAGTCTCCCATTGGATTCGAGGAGTATGCCACTATCAGTGTGACTCGCCAGATCGTTCTGGGCGGCACGTCCAAGTATCTGATCAACGGCCATCGCGCACAGCAGCAGACGGTTCAGAACCTCTTTCAATCCGTTCAGCTGAACATCAACAACCCAAATTTCCTCATTATGCAGGGACGAATCACCAAAGTTCTCAACATGAAACCCGTGGAAATTCTGGCCATGATCGAGGAGGCTGCGGGAACCAGAATGTTTGAGGACAGGAGAGACAAAGCGCTCAAGACAATGGCCAAGAAGGAGATGAAGCTTCAAGAACTCAGCGAGATTCTCAGGGACGAAATCGAACCAAAATTGGAAAAACATTCGAGGAGAGAAGAGAGCCTTTTTGGATTTCCAGCAAACGCAGAATGACCTCGAGCGACTCTCCCGCGTTGTAGTGGCATACGACTACACCAAATGTCAGGAGAAGTTGAAACAGTCCGCAGCTGATCTCGAGGCTAAGAAGCAGCGCCACAATGGCCTCGAAAGCTCAGCTGGCTACGCCTTCGTAACGAGATCTCGCATCTGGAAGAAGACGTCAAAAGATACGGTCGCAGCGAGATAAGGAGCTCAGGAAAGGTGGCAAGGCACAAGGTCTCGAAGATATGGTGAAGAAGCACGCCAATGAGTTGGTGAGGCTCACAACAGTCATGGACCTGAAGCACTCGAGCTTAAACGAGGAGGAAGAGAAGAAAGCCGCTGTCGAGAAAACGGTGGCAGAATTGGAAACCACTCTCAAGGTCAAGACGGCCACTTTTGATAATGTCAAAGCAAAATACGAGAAAGCCAAGGATGATTTGGCAAAGCAGAGCAAAGAAGCCGAATCCAAAGAAGAGTTGCTGCAGACGTTGCAGACTGGAATTGCCTCGAGGGAGGGACAAGAGAATGGATACCAAGGACAACTCCAAGAGGCCAAAAACCGCGCCACTGCTGCCGCAACCACACAGGAGCAGGCAAAAATCAAGATTGCACATTTGCAAGGTCGAGTGAGGGAGGAAGAGCCTCGAGCCCGGAAAGCCAAGGACCAGAATGCCGATCTCTTGCGCGAGTTGGATGGTTTGAAGCTGCAGGGACAGAAGCTGGAAAAGGAACTGGGCAAACTCGGTCTCGAGCCTGGCCAGGAGGAAGCAATGTATAAACAAGAGTCGAGCTTGCAGCAAACTGTCCGAAGTCTGCGGCAAGATTGCGACACCCTGAAACGACAAGTTGCCAATATCGAATTCAACTACTCCGATCCTGTTCCCAACTTTGATAGGTCAAAAGTCAAAGGTCTGGTCGCACAACTCTTTACGCTTGACGGAGAGCGAACCATGGCTGGAACCGCACTGGAAATCTGTGCCGGCGGACGACTGTACAATGTTGTGGTCGATTCAGAAGTCACGGGTACGCAGCTGCTTCAACGGGGTAGACTAAGGAAGCGAGTGACAATTATTCCTCTCAACAAGATTTCGGCTTTCAAGGCATCGGCACAAACCATTGCAACTGCACAGAGAATTGCGCCTGGCAAGGTCGATCTCGCACTATCCTTGGTGGGCTACGATGAAGAAGTGGCCTCTGCAATGGAATATGTCTTTGGCAATACGCTTATATGTGCAGACGCCGAGACGGCGAAAAGGGTCACGTTTGATCCCAACGTCAGAATGAGGAGCATCACCCTGGAAGGAGATTCTTACGATCCTTCTGGAACACTTTCTGGTGGCAGTTCTCCAAACTCCAGTGGTGTCTTGGTGACATTGCAAAAGCTAAATACTCTGACTCGGCAACTCAATGAGACGGAAACGTCATTGAAAGACATTCAGATTAGGATTGCAAGGGAGAAGTCCAAGCTAGATCAAGCCCGTCGTATTCAGCAAGATTTGGACTTGAAGAAACACGAGATCAAGTTGGCTGAAGACCAGATCAGTGGAAACTCGTCTTCCTCCATCATCCAAGAAGTCGAAAACATGAAGGCGACCATTGCTGAGCTGCAAAAGAGCATATCCGACGCCAAATCACAACAGGCTGAGGCCAATGCGGATATCAAGCGCATTGATAAGGATATGAAAGACTTTGATAACAACAAGGACGCCAAGCTGGTGGAACTTCAAAAGTCTCTAGACAAACTGAGGGTAAGCCTCGAAAAGAACGCAGCGGCTGTGAAAACTCTACAAAAGGAGCTGCAAGGGGCTCAACTAGATTTGGAGCAAGTTGGGGGTGATTTGTCAGCGGCTCGAGAGCAACTTCAAGAAGTAGAAGTTGCCATCAAGGCCCAGCAGAAAGACATTGAAGACCTGGTGAAGCAGCAGGCCAAGGTGACGGAGACGCACAACACCGCACAAGCCGAGCTTGATGATGAGAGGGCAAAGCTGCACCAATTCGACGACGAACTCCGAGCCTTGGAGGACGCCACACGCTCAAAGAATGCGCAAATCACAGAAGAAGGCCTAGAGATGCAGAAACTTGGTCACCAAATCGAGAAATTCCACAAGGAACAGCAATCCGCGGCGGAAAATGTTGCTCGGCTCGAGGCCGAGTACGAATGGATACACGATGAGCAAGACAAATTCGGCCGCAGCGGCACGGCCTACGATTTCCAGCGCCAGAACATTGGAGAGTGCAAGTCCACGCTACGGAATCTGACTGAACGGTTCCAAGGCATGAAGAAGAAGATCAATCCCAAGGTGATGAACATGATTGACAGTGTGGAAAAGAAGGAAGTGTCACTCAAGAACATGATCAAGACTGTCATCCGAGACAAGCGCAAGATTGAGGAGACCATTGTCAGCTTGGACGAGTACAAGAAGAAGGCGCTGCAGGAGACTTGGGAGAAGGTGAATGGCGATTTCGGCCAGATCTTCTCTGAGCTTCTCCCGGGAGGCAGTTTCGCCAAGCTAGATCCTCCCGAGAACAAGACGATTAGCGACGGGCTTGAGGTCAAGGTCTGCCTGGGCAAGGTGTGGAAGCAAAGTCTGACAGAGCTCAGTGGTGGCCAAAGGTAGGCATCTACTCTCCTCCCCTAAACAAGCAGCACAGGCTGCAACCTCTGTACATGACACACGAAATGCTAATATTCGAGGCATAGGTCACTGGTCGCACTCTCGCTCATCATGGCTCTGTTGCAGTTCAAGCCTGCGCCAATGTACATTCTCGACGAGGTGGATGCCGCTCTCGATCTCTCGCATACACAAAACATTGGACGGCTCATCAAGACACGCTTCAAGGGCTCACAGTTTATTGTCGTGAGTCTAAAGGACGGCATGTTCCAGAACGCTAACCGTATCTTCCGGACACGGTTCAGCGAAGGAACGAGTATGGTTCAGGCGCTCACACCAGCGGACTTGAAATAATCAAAGCAAACATAAGATACCAAAAAAAAAACACAAAGAAGAAGGAAGAAAACTTGCGTATATTCTAACTCTAGGACCATGTGATACGATGTGACGACAAGTATGAACGGGACGGGTAAGCAGGTGGGAATATGATCTAAGACCAAAAGATGGTAAAAAAAAAAGAAGAAATAACATGAACCTTTTTAGCTTTTTAGCTCTGTCATTATGTTAAGACGAGAGACGAGTAATTATTTGATAGTATGTGAAAACAAGAAACACTGAATGGACGCTATTTCCGAGCTCCATGTACCTCGGCCACGGGGGTCAGTTACTCGAGCTCCGTGTTTTTCCCCCCCATTTTGTCGATGCATCTTCGCCACCACAACTTGAGTACAAACAAACTTGTTGCACTCTACAAGGCCAAGTGATGGCCCCGTTGCAGAACCTTAATCTCCATACCCACTTGGAGTGACAATGCAAGGTCTTCTGGATCGTCGGTCTTTGGAAATATGGGACAGAGTTGCATGCCCATACAGCCGCTCTTGGGAGCCCCCTCATCAATGTTGCGATACTTCCTGAGCGAATTATCGGGCTCCACCTTGTGTCGAATCCCCGTGGCTGGATCGACGTTTGGCAACTTGCACCTGTATGGGGGTCTATTTAGCACGCGATATTTTTAACATGGTACGACAAGTATGCAAGTTCTGTACGGGTAGGTAAAAAAAAACTCTCTTTTTTTTCTTTGACGGGAAAAAGCCTCCACATGCCGTGGCTTGAGCAGGCAAGGGAGGGGGGTGGAGGTGAGCATGAGTCAAGGGGGAATGACAAAGTTTAAAAAAAAATAAGAAGAATAAAAAGACAAATCAGAGTTGATGGAGGGGGAAGTGGGAGAGAAAAAAAAGAGAGTTTCAATGATGACTTACCGGACGGTGCGACAGGAGACGTCGAACTTGCTCCCTGACAACTTTGCCGTGGCGCTCTGGGGAGGCTGGGAGAATTCAATGCTTTTCCAGTCGTCCTCGTCATACTCTTTGAGACCAGAAACTAGTCATATCAAGTTAGTTGAGTTGTGCCGCCTCAAGCGTGGGGGGGAAGAAAATGGTCGCAAGTCCAATATGGGGGGGGTGAAAGGGGGGAGACTATAGCCGGGAGGGAGCCATGCCATACCAATGATGTTTGGGCGGAAGCGGCGCGCGTCGAGAAACTGAAGATTTTGGTCCTTTTGGACCCTTGACTCTAGAGCGCGGACGCTCGTCAGGTTGAGGAGATGTAGCGGATACTATGGGAGCGGTCATCAGATGCCAAAAGCCCGCATGGAGGAGGAGAAGAAGAAGAAGAGTGTAGATGTGCCAAAACGTACTGCATCTTGAAAATCAATGACGGGCTGGTATCCAGCATCGGCCTTGCGAGGCGCATTCCTAAAGACCTCTCTCCTCTGCTCTGGATCTACCATGAACATGGTCATCGGCACGGCAACTCCCAGATACAAGCCCAACTCTGGCGGGACCTCGTTCTTCAAGTTGAGCGCATAAACGCTCTTTGAGAAAAACGACGTGTCCTCGTATTGGTAGCCCGCGGCCTTGATTTCGCCGGGCGAGGGGAAGTCAATCGATAGCATGAACTCTTTTTCTGGAGTGCCGCCGAGGCCGCGGCTCAACTTTGCAGATGTCCACTGGACGATGCCCTTGAGCCCAGAGTCTCTCCAGGGGAACCTGATGACGATGAACCGGCCGCCCACTCGACCAAGCTGACGGCTCGTCTTGCTCACATCCGGAAGCCATAGGTCGACCTTGATCTTGGCGAGCAACGGCACTTGCCGTAGAGTAATGACCTCCCACTGCGGATTCTTCCTTGGCTGAGCTTCATCTTGTCCAGATGGTACGGGAGGATTTGCTGCCGCCTTGGGTTTCTGTCTCGCAAAAGCAAAGAGGCGATCAAACTCGAGCCCCTTGGGCAGCACTTTGCTGTGCCCAACCTCTATGCCCCGGCACGATTTGACGGGATACACGTATAAGCTCTGTATCTTGGCGGGCCTGCCCGGCTGGTGGTTGTGCTCCGGCGACGTCTGAGTCCGGAGGTTGCTCTGAGACGCAGGGATGCCGACTTTGGTGTGCGTCTGCCGCAGCGCATCGCTGCGTTCCACGGGAATGGGCGGGAACAAGATGAAGATGGGAATGACAAAGACGACGACGGTCGTGAGCAGGAGGATGATGGCGGTGACGTCGAACAAGGCCACGACTTCCGAGACGGACGGTGTCATTGTATCAAGCAAGGGGTCAAGGGCCAGCCTCGAGTGTCAATCTGTGGCATGAGGCTAGCGATGATGAAGGAAACGAGGCTTCCAGAGATGTTGCGGGCGGGCCAAATGCGCTCGCTCCTGCTATCGCCACAGATGCTCCCAGCACATGACAATTGAGTCGAGAGGTTGGCGTTGTAGCTTTTCAACCTCCAATGCAATGGGGTTGGCGGTCCTGGGCTGGCAGCTGGGCTCAATCGTCAATCTGTGATGTGCTCAAGAGTGAGGTTTTGGAGTCGAGGTGGACGGCATATTACGTGAGCAATTCAGGTCAGGTACATTGGGCCATCTGATAACACGCGGCCCCATCCCTAGCGCTCTTCAGCGGCCTTTGAACGAATACACATGGAAACCTTTTTGAATCAGACCGTGTCGCAAATCTTTGTTTCAAGGGAAAATACTAACTAGCCAGCATCCCGAATTGGTTATCCGGCATCCCGGCGACTGCGTTGTGAGGTGCAAATGTCGGAGCAGGGTGTAAAGGGAATCCACAAGTATCCAGCAGACACCGTCACTACCATCCAACTACTTTTACAACCACCGCCATACCCCCTCTAGTATTTGCTATAGTATGGATCTATTCCTCTTGTTTCTGGCAACATCACTTACCGTCTACTGCGCAGCTTCAAAAATCTGAGACGCGGGGTGCTGGCTAGTATTTCCCTTGTTTTAGGGCCGCCCTGTCACTGTCTAGGCCCAACACAAACTCATATACGTGTACGGTATCAAGAGCCTGCAAGACAAGGAATGAGTGAGTGTCCGTGTTTTGCAAAAGTGGCTGATATTACGCATTCTCCAGGGTCTCCAGGGTAAGCCACTTCTGCCTAGCATTTGCTGTTACAGGTTTAGCTGTGGTATATACAACTTGTGCCGTGTCCCAACTGCCTCTGTCTCGCCGGCGATGAAAACTCACGATGGCTCAAAAGTAGGCAAAGAGGCCGGAGACGCGTGAATGTGACTGAAATCGCGCAGATGGTCCAGCACAGACAACTGCAACTGAGCTTTCGCTGTGGTACGTAAAATTATTCGATTTGGTTGGCCGGCGCCTGAGCTGGAGTCTGAAGCGGCAGCCTTGCATGTGACGAAAAGAGAATCCCTGCGAGGAGAAATTTCCAACACCTGGTGCATTACTCGTAGACGCCAGTGCGATAGTCCATGATGAACAGCCAGTTGCGGGTGCATGGTTCCGTTGGACACCGGAAACTGAGGCACCAAGGTGGGGTGGAAAGGGGTTTGAGGGGGCCAGCTCTTGGGTTCAAAGACTGAAAATGAGCCTTCTCGTACGAGTAAGTGGACCAGGCGTTTTACGGGAACGAGCAAGCTCTGCTTTCTGTTGATGATGCGTGGTAACCGCGCTCGTGGCCATCTTTTCCCCAGCACAAAAGGGCAACGTGGCTCAGAGCGGTGGGAACCTAAAACAAAGAGGCAACCAGACGTTGAGCTTTTCAACATGCTGCCAGATTGCCCGCTTTGGAGAGAGACGGGCCATGAAATGGCGGAAACATGGACACAACGCACTCCCCCCGCGTGTTGAAAGTACGGCAACATCCCGTGTCTGCTGCATATGCAGCCTTGTTGAGATGGGCCGCCGCCACCTCGGGCTTCGCGTCAACTTCAAGTACGGAGGGGCCAATGAAAATTGATGAAGAAGAAGAGAGAAAAAGGAAAAAAAAAGGGTAAAATAGAAGAAAGAAGAAGAAGAAGAAGAAGAAGAAGAAGAAAAAGGACACTTTTCACGGAGCATACTCCGTGCTGTACCTGTATAATTGGCTCGGCGACAACAAGTACCAACACGTGCTTCAAAAGAGGAAAGACACCATTCAGCCCTCCAGACGCCGGCAGCGTGCTTGCTAGCCCAGCATTTGGTGCTGATAGGGGAAACTAGTCCGTTGCTAGCAGGGCGCCGTTGAAGCTTTTCTATTCTTCGGAGAATAGCGCGAGTGTAGCGCCATATGGAGAACCTGGGAGGTGGCCTTTGGGAGCGGCCGGCACTGGTTTCTCACAAGACATGTTCCGATGAGCCAATCCAAACATTGGTTGCTGGCTGCGCCGCCGACGCAACCAGCGGACGACTCCTTCACCAATTGCCAGTTGACGGAGCACCAATCTGGACTGCCCGACGTTGTGGTGCGGGTTCCCCCCCTTGGCCCCCGGTATATGTGACATATGACCCGGAGATCTTGTTGGTCTCTTCATCCCCATATTGCCAGGATGTATCCCTCTGCCTCTCAAATTCCGCACCGGCACCAGACGCTAACGGCCACCTGTCGCCCAGTGGCCGGCGGATAGTGTAGATTAAAAGTGGATGAGCTTCGGTGACCACTTGTACAGTACGGGTGCAGGTGTGAGATGAGCCAGAGTCGTAATTTATACTCCGTCGTAGCGGGGGGAAATTGCGAGCAGTACGGAGTAGTAGTAGTAATAACATCGTCTTCAACTCGAGGCACGGGCCAATGCTAGGACAAGATATTTGACCAGAGGATGGCCGAGGAGAGCTTGCTGCCTGGCCACATGCATAAGGTTAATCTCTGCTGGCCGTTGCTGTAATGAGATGGGCAATGCTTCCCTCGAGTGAATAATATAAAGCCGCGGAAATGGAGCTCGAGTCCCTCACCTACCCTTGCAGGGGGATTACACGACAGGCCTTCGTTAGCCTTCCCGGGCCAAGCCGACCGAAAACACTCACGCAAGCCAGCTAAGACGACACGTTGTGACGTCTCTCTCTCTCTCTCTCTCTCTCTCTCTCCCTCTCTCACATGCTGTTTCCCCGTGTGAACCAGAGAATTGGTCGTGGTCGTTTGTCTAGTCTGAATCACTCTCGGCTTCTATTAGTAGGTAGAGCTTCAAGTCTGGGTGAACTAGCTTGTGAGAGTAGCACTGGAATAAGAGGGTTAAATACTCCTTCAACGTCCTTGTCCAAGTGGCACAGTAGGCACGGATTAGTACACCGATATTGCGCCAAACGTCACCAAGGTGCTCGTTCGCATTTCCCTGGAGCCGGACTATTTTCCGCCATTTGCTTATGCAGGACGGAAATTGCACATTGGCAAGGCCACTGTTTTTTTTTCAACTGAAGCGTACTCGTACAGGCATGTACTGTACCGTACCGGTCGGTATTTGCGAGCCATGACATTCTTCAGGGCCATGTGCTCTGGGAAACCTTGGGTGCCGGCAGTTGGGATTAGATTTGCCATTGCCATGCGTATTTCAAATGACAGGCTCGTGTCGCGCGCGCGCGCGCAACAGGTTTGACCTCGTGGCACAAAGTTTGGGAAAAGCGTCACGTACGGCCAGGCGGATATGCAAATGGAAAGCCGTCCCTTGGCCCAGCCCCGACAAGGAGAATATACCTGTACCCCCCATGTGCGCGCTTATCTGCCCGGTCGGAGTACGGCGCATGTGCGGCATGCTGCAAGTCCGTGCAGAGCAAAACGGTTCGGGTTTCCCTCCTAGCTGCCGCGATGAACTTTGAATGGTACGAGCATTTAGAGTTATTATCCCACAACGAGTTGAACCGAGACGCCACCGTCAGCGCATGCGCCGAGATGCCCTCGATTTTGCCTGCCTCGTCCCAGGCCGTGGCCATGCTTGGCGGCCCTGGGCGGGTGTAACCTTGCTGGAGCTTGGGGAGAGCCTTTTAGATGGCCAGCAAGGGACGGCGCTCGTGGTGTCTGATTGTTTGACCGGATTCGAACAGCCAGCTGCACCACCCCTGTCCCTGGGACTGCTGCAGGTTGATCCAAACTGCGTAAGTGGGCTTCCAGCTGCTCTCAAGAGGTGCTCGAGGATCCTCTCCCGGAAATCAAAGCCTGCAGCATTAGTGGCCATTGGACAGAGATGGCGCCGGGCTAGCACAGACTCGTCCAAGCACGTCGAGACCCGTCACAGTTCGTCGCGTCTGTCTTATGTGTCCCTTCTAGAACCCTGGCCACCAGCCTCGAGGGTTCAAAGTCTAATACTAGCACGAGTCTGGACCCTCCACGCTAGGCAGTGTTCAACCTGATCTTCAGCCACACGAAACGCCAGGTTTGTTGAGCTCGCGAGCAGCTTTGGCTCTGTGGTTGACGCTTTTGATGACGGGCTCGTCGGTTCTGAATCATGTTTGCTCTCTTTGTATTTATCCCCTCACTCGGCCAAGACATGTCGGACCTGGCTTCGTCGTGGTGCGTCGTCTGACCATGAACCAGCGAAAACAAAGAGGTTTGGCGCCATATGCTCGGTAGCAGCGGAGTACTTTGAAATGAGGACTTTTGGTGTACCTTTGCAGGTGGCAGGGCATGGGTAATGGTCTTTTTGGTTTGCCTGTGAGGCATTATTTAGCAACACATGCAAATTTCCAAGCATCGCTGGCTGATATTAAAAAAAGATATGGACTGGTCCTCGCACGCGTTACTTCGCACGAGGTACATGCCAGTCCAGTGCCGCATCCCTGGCCGAGTCCTTGTGCGGAGGCGTCCTCCAGATGGGAATACAGCGCGAACTGGTCAAAAGGCGATGCTTTGATTGGCCAGGACGGTGGTGGTCCTACATTGGCAGCCGATGCACTCGAGGGGAGTTGTGCTTGGCGCTGGCCTGCTGGACCGACAGCCGTTCCCTCGACGTGACCCGTACCAAGTACTAGGTAGATGCGCACACAGGTACTCGTATGGATGGGCATCGGAGCGTGAAGCGGCAGCCATGGATTTGCGACTCGAATTGCACTCCCACGAGGTGACCCGGCGCGCTTGTACCCGTAATGACTGGCTGGGGATCCAGGTGCCCGTGTAGCTGTGCATTACGGAGCATTAATCAAATAAGAGTGAACGTGTATGCCAGATGGAGAATTATGCTAGGGCATGAATCTTGGCTCGCGCCAGTGTAAATGGCCATGACCCATGCCTCTGTCGTGCCGCTCCCGCGCTGCCGATATATCGTCCACGGTCCAAGAGAGAGGTACTGTACTGTAGGCACGAGCACACGTCCAAGCCGTCGTGTCACACAAGTGGCCATCCCCCGGCACAGCAGCACTACTCGTACCTTGGCAGAGAGAGCGCGGCCGGCCTTGCACGGCACAGGCAGTGCCCGATGGTCGCGGCTGTACGAGTCCAGCAAGCTGCAGCAGTCAATGGCATCAAGCATCGGCGAAAAAGCGTCGTCTCCAATGGAGAATTGGGTCGTTGCGGATCAGGTTGACGCCGACCCCCTGCAACAAGCCGGGGAAAAGCCCAACCAAGCGCGCAGCCTCCAGCCCACACGCACGCCTAGCTCGACATGTTGCCAATGCACATTTAGCTGCATCACGGGCCTGGCGATTCATGCCTCTCGCTGCAAGCCCATCTGTGCGAGGCTTCTTCTGGGATATTCGGGGTCTGTGCACTCGTCTCTTTGGTGGTGTGCTGCAAATTGGGTGGCGCCGGACCCTGTTGCCAGCAAGGGTCCACATCCACACGCTCTTCCCATGCTCACTGTGCAAGGCAAATACATGTCAATCTGCTGGGCTGGGCCGGGGCTGTGATTGAGGGATGAATGGCAAGGTGACGGCCGTAGTTCTGCGTTGAAAGCCAGAGATGGGTGGTGGTGGTGGTGGCGATGGTGGAGGACGAGGCAACGGATTGGATGCAGGAGGAATCGATTGCCTGCTCCCCGGCCGGCAAAATGCGACTGACTTGGGCCCGTCAGCCCGTATTACATAAGCGCGCGGACAGCACATCGATCCATGGGAATGGGAATTCATACACCAACCAGACAGGCAACAAGATACGCAGCAAGAAGGAAGGATGCATGCAGCCCAATGGCATGGCATGGCATGGCATGGCTGGCTGGCTGGCGTCTGGAGGAGAAGAAGGAGCAGAGCGCCTAAGAAAGAAAGAGGCTGGCACTAGTGAGGTACGGCGCACAAGGGACTCGTACAAGGTACCAACCAGCAAGCAGCTTGGGAGGCTAGGTTGCTCTGTAAGGCAGGCAAGGTGAGATAGGGCCAGGTAGCTCCTGCTCGTGCACAAGTTAGTGCCGAGCGCCCCATGCTCAGGCCGCAAAACGCGGAACCGTCAAGCTTCGTGCTAGCAGCTCCATCCCCGGGCTAGCACTCGCACAGGTAGGAGTGACTCTATCCCTGGTGGCTCGCGGCACTCCATCGCGCGTACCTGTACCCGGCGTGTACCTGCGCCTGTCGCCGTGCTAACTTTTGCTACCGCATTTTCTCCCCCCATCGCCAGGTCGCCGTTGGAACGCCATCGTGGCATCAACCGCCAAATTGCAGCTCCTGAGCCCGTTCTCGCGCAAAGAGACTTTCGCACCGTACGGAGCACATGGTCGGGCCGGAGACTATATCGTTAACCCCACGCTACGAGGCCGGTCCAAGCCCCGACAGCTACTGTGCTCCGAGGCTGGCTGCATGCTGTCGACACGGCTCGCCGTCCAGAGCTCTGCAGCTCCCATGCATGGGCATGTATGTACCTGTCCAGATGGATCGCGATCGCCCAATGGCTTCTCCTATACAGCTGCTGCCGGGCCTGGGATGGGCATGTGCGGCACCAAGTACTAGTACCACTGCTTCTGTACCGTTGTTATCGCCGACTCATTTTGCAAGGGGACGAGGACGGGAGCAACGGAGAGTGTCCGGTCGGCCAGTCTCGCTTGGCCCAACAATCTGCAGCCCGGCGAGGCAAGAGGATAAGAAAAGAGTCACAGAGCAAGTGAGGGAGAAGGGAGAGCATCTCCTGCTCTGGTCATTGGCAGCAACGGCGAGCTGTGTGAATGGCTTGGGATTGTTGATCAAACCACCGTGCTGCAATTCCTCTCCTCCCAAGCCAAGCCATGCCGTTCCCTAGGCCCCTAGGCCCACGAGCCTCTCCACCGACCCCCCAATATGTGTGTACAGGATGCGATGTACCGACCAGTACGAGCATATGGAGCACTGCTTGTCCGCTCAACTGGGCCAAGGCGGTGCTTAGGATTTCCCAAAGCCACCGTGGCATGGGTACGTCGTACTTTGTACATACTCGTACACTACATGAATTGACTCCCGTGTCAGTTCTGCTGCGATTCAGCAATTCTCGCCCCCCCCTATGAAGGATGCCGCACACGCAACGGAGGCGCACAGTACAGGTACGCCGACGAATACACTCGTGCTAGTATGGGAGTCCAGGTACAATTGCTCTCGCCGCCTGCTTTCCTCTCCTAGAGCATCAGAGGAGCCTCCATCTCCTGAAAGAGCTACTGCTAGTCCGACTAGCAGGACATGGGAAGAGGAGGCCGGAGGTTGGCGTGGGGTGCCCAAACCCGTTGCAGCAACCCTGGCCCTCTGCTCCCCGTCATTTTGCTAGGCTGGTGGCCGCCACCCGGCTGCTCAGACCTTGTGGAGGCCCTTTTTAGAGGCTCGATTCTGATTCTGCGGTTTACGAGGGGTAGGGGGAGGGCAATGTGCAGCCTTGGCTCTGTTCGCTGGGTCCTTGGTGCCTCCTGCTGCCACACACACCCCCGGGAAGCGTTATTCGTCGTCCATAATGCCTCGACGAAGTGGCACCACTAGCATCATTTTGAATGCCTTCCCCTTGCTCTGGTCACTTTTACAGGCCTGAGAAGCTGTGCAGTATTCGCGCCAGAGAATGGGAGTACGGAGCACAATGCCTGTCCTTGCCTATCAAGTACCGCCGTGGCACGCTTGTCACTAACAGAGCTGCCTGCTACCTTGCGTTGTGAGAGGCTCCGAGATTGATCTGAGCGTGCCCGAGTCTTGTACAGGCATATGCTTAAGTCGACGGCCGAGAAAAAAAAAGATACACCAGGCCTGGATCTAGAATGCCGCGGCGGTGGCTGCTGCTTCAATGTCACCCCATAACTTATCACTTTCAGATCCAGCCCGCACGCCACCACCACTCCCACCACCCACCACCACC
>MDJU01000588.1:0-20253 GCA_001721665.1 Trichoderma pleuroti
GACCTAGGGATGGGTATGGGCGAGGAATGTGTCAACAGGGAGGCAAGACGGCTTGGAAATTGAATTGGCTTCTACTATTCTGATTCTGATTCTGATTCTGATTTTGATCATGGCCCGGCCTTGATTTTGATCCTGCCGGTCCCCTTCAGTCACTCGCTACCTTGCCTGGCGCAATACTTGGTTGGTACGGAGCCTTGTGTCAGGGCCGTGAGCGCGTTGAAATAATAGCGGCCTGGCAAGCACGCACGCAAGCAAGCAAGCATGAGGACGGACAGACAGCACAAGGGCTCACCGTGGCACTCAATCTCTTCGGCCCATCTGCTACAGCTCAGAGGGTGTCGCACAGCGCAAATGGCGTTGCGAAACACGTCGTGGCGGGACGAGTGATTGGGCCGGGCGTTGGCTTGGGAGAGGGGCGAAAGAAGGGTGCTGGCAGATTCCGAAGCATTGATCGATACCTGGCAGGGTGCATCAATGGATGGCATGCCACTTGCGTATGCCGTCCAATCTGTAGACTCGGTCAGTTCTCCGTACAGTCAATCAATCAATCCATGCCACCAGACCAATTCAGCTCCCGTCAAGCTTGCGCCATTCGGCACGAATTGACCCAGCACCAAAGCAAGCAAGTGGAGGCCCAACCTAGCAATCAAGCATGTCGATGCTACGCTGCTAGAATTGGAGGGGTGACGGTGCAGCACTAGGGCCGGCCATTTGTGAGATGGGCAAGTCAAGTCTGTACATGCCCATAGTTTGGGATTGATGGGAGTCGGAGTCGTCCATGATAAGATGAAGTGGACAAGATCACTGGCAGTCCCTACAAGGCAGCTGGTACTGAGGCACGAGGACCTGCCTGGAATAAACATCCATTGATCCTTCCATCAACAAAACAATCCGGGCCACGTGAAGCGCATTGATTTGTATTTGCGTGAGTAAGAATGATCACAGCAATCTATCTCTACTTTATCTCTTCCATTCTTCCTCTCTTCCAGGTTTCCATTGGTATTTTTTTCCCCCAATTGAACTGCCTTGTTCTTCCTACGACATTTCCAAAGAGATGTAACGCCGACGAATACAGGACACATCACCTGCAATCATTTGTTGCCCGGCGGAGAGGGACGGAAGACACACGGCACAGCACACAAGAAACGCTGCGCTCGGAAGGCCAGCCAGCCCGTCCCCTCATCCGCCGCACTGCAGATCGACCGCCACGTTTATGCCATTGATGTGTCCTGAGTAAGACGGCCAAACGCGCCGCAAGCTTACATGAACTGTCACCGCCACGAGCTGATTTGAAGAGCCGTGCCACGGGTATCTCACTAGCTGTCGATGCCTGCAAGGGTCGCTGCTAGTACGAGTAGAAGCTCAAAGAGCATTTGATGTCCATGAATGCCTACCTACCTGCACAATACAGTACCTACTGTACACGTACGAGCACCAGACCCCATGGGCCAAGTCAACCCCGAGGGAACGAATAGGCAGTTGAGAAAGTGGACGCAACTACCGAGAGAGACCCGCCGAGACTTTGTTGACGGCACTCTGTAAGGAGGACATGGTTCGGGGTAATATCGACAATCCGTTCCACGCAGTCCCACCCGTGTCTCGATTTGCGTCCCTGTTACGGACTACTGACATGAGCCCTGCTATATTTACTTCTTCCTCATCTCGTATCTCATAAAGTCGCCGATCAGTGCCATCAGCCTGGACAATGAGAAACATCCAAACAAGAAGGAAGACGGGGGGAAAAGGAGCTGATCCGAGCGGCACGCGCATCGTCATGTGCCTTGGACCCCTGCTTGCGGCCGACCCGACCTGAGATCAATATACTCAAGTCTCCGCTGACTGGGGCCAACAGAGGACATGTCCAATCAAGCTCTGCAATTGATGGGATGTTGATCAACCAGGCGATTGACATGCTCTCGCCTGCATGCAGATCCCAACCTTGCGATGACGGACTGCCTCATCCAGGAGGCGCATGGCAAATCGCCCTTCTAGCGACCGGCGTCTCAATTGACTAATGTGTCTTTGCGTTGCCGCGTACGAGCATGCACGAGTATGTAAAGTACGGAGCAGCCTTTTGGATGTGTTGATTTCTGGTCCAGGGCGGCGGTCCACCCACGCCCTCACGCGACCAATAATTTCGCTGCGGCGTCCTACATGTCTTTCGCTCATCATCTGATTCTAGTACAACTGCTACTGTACGGAGCACTTGGTGCTACAAAATACGAGGCATCTGCCTACCTACCTATAGTAGACAAAGCGACTTCGTGTTGTTTTGACGGCTCGGATTCCACTCTGACGCCTCCCGGGCCGTGGGATCGATCCGACTGCTGAGTGAGGCAAAGAACGAAGTGCCAAACGTACCGGGTGATTTGAATTGTACTGATGGAAACCCCGACATCTCCTACCACTCCGAGATTCTATACGATACAATGCAACTACAGCCACGTACCAGGCCGGTTTACACAGACAGAGTTGGAAGTTACACAAAGGGGGCGCTCAACGTCGTTGTCTGCCCACTTTATGCCGCGCATTGTGCTACGAGTGCTCCTCGCTGCCACATCACTAGCCGGTAACTTTTTTTCGTACGCGAGGAGACCTGCTTCGTTCAAGATGGGAAAGCGATTGTATTCCTGTTTAGCCAAACGGGGTATGCATTTGAACGGGTGATTTCCCTCGCTCACTTGAGGTTACCAGAGGCTGATCAAAATCCATTTACTCTCATGCTTCTCAGAAGCAGTCCGATGACAGTAACTGATATTCTTACTACTACTAGTACCGTCTTCCCATGAAAAGCTTCTTCCTGTCCTCTCATGGGTAAGTGTCTCACTTTGACACAAATCCCCCGTACGTGATGGGGAAAGGGTTGAGAAGTGGGGGAAGGGATGAGGAAGACCATACTTGTACGAAGCATTTTTGAACCCTCCCACCTGGAGCCGACGACCAAGTCCCTCACCCGCCCCCAAAGCATTAAAATCTCCAGAGACTAGCGGGTACTCCGATATCCGGGAGGCTAATGGAACGTGTTGTTTCCTGGCAAAGCCAATAGATCTGTGAGCCACCCATGACCACCTGGGCACTTGACGATATGTCTGGTATTATGTCGCTCTCCGCCATCATCAAAGCCATGTCCACCTGCACAAGATTGATGATACTGTAGCGTGAGTATCACGAAAAGACGTTGGCACATGAGAGCAGCGAGGAAGCGAGACGCAGTCTCAGCTACATACAGTATGGGGCTATCGCGACTGCGGAAGACCTCGACTGCGTGTAACTCAAGCGGGTCTGTTTTCAACCCTGGCCAATGCTCGTCTGCCTTGCTCTCCCTCTCTTTACAAACGAGAGTGGCTCGGCTGATTCAGACGCAGCAGAGAGGATGTTATGCATGAATGCACCCTGATGTATGAGAAGGGAGACGCCCTCGTGGTTGAAATCTGGCCATCAGCATGGCGGAGGCCACATCGGGACACATGCGGAGGATACATGTGCATGTCAAGGTGTGTGCTACATGACACTCAAGTTGCATGTAATAGCAAATCCTCTGCGACGTCCGTTTGATTGGTAGCCTGATGGGTTTCTAGGACCAGACCGGAGCAGAACTTGCCTCACTCATGGACACTACGTATACTCGGATCGAGATGCGCTTCAAGCGTCGCCTCGTCTACCCTAAGCTTTTCGATGATTGGGCTGAATTCACGGCGACTCGAAAACTTTGTGGCTTATTCGCCACGTGTATCCAGCACTGAAGCTGTTATGCTTGCTGTAAGGCATCTGTGCTTGGGCTTCCATGCCGCCATCTGAGCAAGGTCTTCATTGGACGGAAACGTTTGTCGGTACGTGTCCGTGTGGTTGAGGCCACCAAAGTGGGCCATGAATCGCTTGATGCCTCAATGTTTGCCTGCCACAGTGCTTTGCGGCTCTGGGGTATGACGGGATGCAGGCCCATCATGTCCCACATCACATGGCATCAAGTGTTGAGGCGTGTGTCGGCCACAACTCCCCCCCATGCATGTACAGTCCGGTATGTACGCCTCATGCGCGCAGATTCAGACCTGATTGGAATCACGCCACTAATGTTGGGTAGCAAGGCACTCGGTATACTATCGGGAGCAGCCGTTGGCCAGTATGTATAAGCGAAGGGCCTTCTCCGGCCTCAATGCAAGACTGCCCGATTCGGTCCCAAGCCGGAAGGAGGAATTCTACACCAATAGCTGCATCTGAAGAGGGCGAAAACACCACAGACCAAAGGCAACATTTACGTCCACCACAAGATACTGAATGTCTATACAAGCACGATGTTGGCAGGACAGATTTTGACTGCTCGCCTCTTTGACTATACCGTATGCCGTGAGCCAAACGCCCGCTGCCATGCGATGAGCCCTTTGCATGGTGGCATTCCTGGCTGTTGAAAACATGAAGAACCTACTGCAAAAGGATTTGAGGCCTAGCAAACTTACGGAATAGACGTCCGGCTGGTCGTTTGATGCGAACCATGCAAGTGTCGTGCGGTCCCACCAAGCTGAGCCGAAATAGGGATGTCGACAAGTCGGACAAGGCTTGTGGGGGAGCGGGACAAAGAAGCGTCGACGGCGAAGATGCAAGGTTTTCCACGAGCATGCGATGGCATGGGTGCGATGGCATGGCACTGGCAAGGGGATGGAATAGGATGCTGGCAACGGGCTCGCTTGGGACAGCTGAGGTGTCGTGGATGATGCCATGTCTGGTTAGGCTGCTGAATCCGCCAGGTTTAGTTTCGGGGGCTATTATGCGAAGAGTTGACCATGGCGGTAGGTATCAGTTCGGTTTGCGTTCCCGGAGAACCAACCGATGCTTCTAGACGTGCCGTCTCTTGTTTTTTTGGGCTGGGGGGGGGGGGGGGTTGAGAGTTGATGTGGTTGGCATTGTAACTGCATACGTGCAGTCTACATACCGCCCCGACGGTGGGAAACTGAGCGGAGAGGTTGTGCATAATTTTTAAGTTGAGGCTGCTAAAAATTAGAGGTCTCTACTGTTACGTTTAGTGTTGGCTGGAGTTGTAACCCATTGGACTCCAATGACAAATACGAGTATTGTTTAGTTGTGTTTATTTTGACGGCGTTTTGGGGACTGGGTTTTAGGACGTTGATGTTTGATTGAATAGCAACACTCAACTTTACAAGTAATATTTAAAAACACTACGATGGGGTTCAGAATATGTCGCTTATATTACATAGAGTCTTTCATATTCATGACGCTTCAATCGCTATTTCCCCATGTAAAGCCTCATCACCGGCATCATTACTTTTCGTCCTCTTCTCGGTATCGTATAGGTTAGCACCCGAGGAGAGGGCATCACAGGCACTAAAAGTGACCAAGGTAATCTGAATCACATCCTTGGTAATACTACTTGGGTCTCAAAGCTCAAGGGATAGCTGGCTGAAGCTACAAGGTCGAGGTGAGGACAGAAACACCTGACAAAGGGAGAGGCGTTATAATGGCTTCAGTTGCGCATCTCTCATCGACATGGTAACCCCAACATATCCTACTATCGAGTCCAATAGTATCTATTTGATGCTAGAAGAGCAAAATTACATCAATGCATGACAAGTGATCAATAATAATACCAGACACGTGACTCGCCAGGCAAGAAACAACTCTCGGCTTCCCTGGAACGAGCCCCCATCCCGCTCTTGGAGATATCCGAGACATCAATTGACACTTTGACACTCCAGAGGCGGGCGACAAACAAAACACGACGCCGCCCTTGCGTGCGACTTGGCCACAAGGGCAACATGAAGCCCTCCCTCTGCGTTCGCGTGCCACTTCGAAACGCCTGTTTCAACGGGCGCAGCAAAGCAACGTACGAGTGCGACTGACGCCCAGCTTTTGAGCGTGCGTGTTTGTCTGCCCATTAGCCGAGCGTGTCTGGTGCCTTGTCGTCTTAGTCAGGCTGCGCAAGTGTGTAGGAGATGATGGTGTATGAAGGCTAGTATACTCGTACTCGTACTAGCCATCAATACAATAGACGCTGAGCCTCGCCAACAGCAGAGCCTCGTTACCGCATCAGGGCTGGCCACTCCCCAGTCGGCATCCCAACGCGTGCCCTTTCTTCTTCTTCTTCTTCTTCAATCAATTTTTTCCTTCTCTTCTTCGTGCTTCTTCTTCTTTTCGTCTGCACGCACTAAACGGAGCAGGGCAGGGGAGATTGGATTGGCTTCCAGGTCACCTTGGCTGCTGGCTAACCAAAACACGGAGCCCAGCCGTCCAATGGATTGCCGCTAGAGGCGTTCGGGAGGCCCGCCTAGCTTCGACCTCGTTCAGGGCTCAACGGCGCTATAAATGGCCTGCCAGGGCTGCGCGGCGCCTGATTGGCCGCGGCCGTGCTAAGCGTCAGGGGCACGACGGGTCCGTGGCCCAATTCGAGCTGTAGGTAATTTCCCACAGGCGCAACCCCGCTCGGCTGGGCCACTTAGGGGACTCCCAGGCCGCTGTCCTGCATGCTGTAGCGCCTGAGTGCCCTGTGCCGCTCGCTGCCACGGCGGGACCCGCGAGGATTGACCTCCAACCTCCCCCCGTTTGCTGCCGGTTGATCTTTCTCGTCCTGCTTCAACCATCGTCGCTGGCCAGAAACAAAACTTGCATCTCTGATCGGGAGAGAGAGGCGTCTCTACGTTCATTGTCCCTCTCTGCTGCCGCCACCTTCTTTTTTCTCCTTCTCTCTTCCTACGAAGACTCTTCCTTTTTGGATTGCACAGGCTTTCATTCTTTTAGCTGTGCATCCGTCCGGTCCTTTCTCATTGCCTATCACGCCTTCTTCACCACTCCTTTTTATCACCAAACAGACGACGACTACGATATACATTCCTTTTTTTCTTCCGTCTCGCAGCTCAGCCGGCTCCAAGCGTTTGCTAGCAATCCTGCGGACTACCTGCTCAAGGGGAAGAAAAAAATTATGTGAGTTGCACTTGTTTCGCAGAGACACACAGATGGCATGGACACGGGGAATGGTGTGACGTTTGGGGAGAGGCTGGGGGATCTGCTGCGCCAACCCCTCCTTGGAACGTCGCCATGTTTGTCTGTGCGTCGGATCACAGCTGTGAAGTGGCAGTGACGTCTGCATCGCTGGTCATGGGAAGACGGATGAAGAAAGAGAGAAAAGAAGGAAGAAAAGCCTGCTTGCCGTCATCTGCCCGTTGTTTCCGCCTCTATATATCCCGTCGTTTGGCTGGACTGGACACGCTCTGTAGTACAACATGTCTTGAAACAATACGCTGACCATGACGCCTCATTAGCTAAACCATCCATTCATTCACTCTTGAACGCAACCAAAATACTTGGACATTTTGCCCAATATGCCTTCACTCCCTATGATGCGGCGATCCGTCGACGAGGCTCACTTCGATGTGGCCCACTCGGTTTCTGAAATCGCCAACAAGATCCGCCCTGCAGGCCAGATCGGTCCCCTGAAAGTCTTCGCTCGAGGCGATGACTCCGACAGCGGCTCCGACACGGTCATCAACGCCTTGTTGATCGTGCTCGGCATTGCCTTCTTTATTTTCATCCTTGTGTCTATCCTGCTTGTGCTTCGCCGAGTTCGCCAGAAGCGACAGCTGCAGAACCCGGAGACCCAGGAGCCCATTCTACCCTCCTACAACGATGTCAAGAACCACCGAGGCCTCACCATTGAGACCACGCACAATGGTCGCTCCAGCGTTCTCTTCATCAGCCGTGACGGCCAGCCCATGCTGCGGACCCCCGGCTCACCACCTCACTCCCCCGACAATGTTCCCGAGATCCACATCACTTTCCCCGATGAGCAGGACGAGCAAGGTCGCCCAAAGAGTGGCCGCGTTGTCGTCGTTCGTGTTGGAGAAAATGCCACAGTCGGCCTTGAGCCCATGCATGACGAAGAGCTGCCCGCCTACGAAAAGGAAGCCAAGGGCCAGTTTTACTCCGTCGATATGGACAAGATCGGTGGCCTCAAGGAGAAGGACCATTCCTACTTCGACCACTACTGAAGTAGCTAATTGATAATTTTTCTTCGTCCTCCGAATCTCCTACTACATCCCAGGCCAATGCCTACAAAAGCAGAAAAAAAAAACACACGACGACTAAAAAAAATTCGCCTCCACTACGCTCTTACCTAGACTTAACGATCCTCTGTGTAACGACTTCCTTTGGATACCAAGTCTTGGACACTCAAAATTCTCGATACCATGTTTCTCTATTCGTTTTTTTTTTTTCGTTTCATAATCTTCAATTCGGTATTCTCGAGTCCCGGTATCTTCTTCTCCGAGGAAGGTTATTTCATTTCTCTCCCTAGCGGATCTTATGACATATAGATAAGCACATGGCGCAACTACATGTGAGGGGTTACAGTTTATGCAGCGGTTTCTTCAAGTTCTGTTTTTTTTCTATATCGTACACAGCTGCCATGATTGGGTCTACTTTCTGTCAATTCTCTCTCCCCTGTGGGGTTTATTTTATTTTCCAAAGCTCTCCTCCGCGCCAACATCATCTTCTGCCCTCATGCTAAGCCGCTCATGAAGGGAGTTTGTCGAGGGAGGGCGGCACCAAGCTGGGATTGGCTTGGTATTGTTCTATTGGGCTGGTGTCTTGGAAGCACATAAAAAAGGGCGGTTTTTTATTTAGTAAGAAGGGGGGAGGAGAAAAGGTCGAGTGGAGCGGAGGGGATAAAAAAGGGGGGGAAACTGGACACAAGACCTTAGCACATAGCGAGACTGGCCATCTTGACGAAAGAACTGAAGATATGGCTCTTTTGTGATATAGCTGTATAGGATATTACATAGTGTATAATCAAGAATTATGCCTTTATATATTGTCTTGGTCATCACCATCGTGCCTACTCAGTCAGTATATCACGTTGTTAGACTGATATCATGGGAGAAGTGCTTTCATCAGAATATATAGTATTCGCGAAGATGAAGGATTCTCCCTATATGCTCACACAGAGAACCCTTCATAACCGGCATTAATGTATATATCGCGCGGCATTTCCACACGCCACCCCAAGCAGGAGAGTCGCTGCCGCTTCCCAAACCTTCACCTCTTCTCACCACATATCAGCCACTGCAGTACATACACCAACTTTCATCAATAACTGTCACACCATTGTCCAATCCAACGTGCAGTCAGCACACACATGTAACGACAGAAACTCCTAGCTATACACAAAAGGCCCCGTCTTCATTTTTTCAAAGGGGCATTATACGAAATCATAAACGCCCTAAACACCGACGCTTTTATCATATGATCAACATCCCAAAACACTCCAAAATGCTTCTCCCAATCTTCTCTCTCCTTCTCTTCTTTAATGAAAGCCGTTTTGCTGCGGATACGGAGGTGCACTAGTATGGCTACCAGGGTACGGCGGCGGCACGTATCCATTCATCATGATGCCCTGCTGCGTCGGGATGAACTGCTGCGGCTGGGCGGGCGGGACGTCCTGCTGTCGAAACATGGCCTGGTCGGGGATGGCGTCGTCTATCCGCAGCATGGGCATGCCGCCCTGTCCGCTCAGCACCTCGGTCGGCATCATCTGGTAGTTGGGCATCATGGCCAGCATGTCGGACGGCTGCATGCCGACCGCCGTCTCTGCGTCGTAAATGTCATTGATGCCCATGGATACGTTGCGCGCTTGAGCGAGGAACAGCGGGACGCCGGGCGGTCCGTGGTCACCGTCATGGCTCGATTCCGGGGTAGAATATGGCATCATCAGCGGTGACGCACTCTTGGACGATGCTTGCTGGGTCGTTGATGGTCCCATCCACCAGTCGGACACGGGCATGTTCGCGGCTCGGCTCCTCTGTTCATCTTTCAAGTCAGGGATGCTCATTCGCTCAATAAAAACACCTGATCCAAATAGAAATTTGTCCTCGGTTGGCTCTTGTCCGGTGTGTAAGGCAGCGTTACCTCGATCGAGTATCCTCCCGTTCTTGTAAAACTCTTCCACCATTGCCTTGTTACAGTCGTGCTGTCGGTCATTTGTTAGAATGCTCAGTTAAAGTAGTCACGGAATGAGAGAGAAAGGAAGATGGAAGGGAAAAGGGGGAAGGGGGGAGAGGAATGGAAGAAAGTCAAAATGCAACATACAGCTTGCTTGGCCATGTCGAATATCTCGCCCCATGCCTCGGTAATCTCCATGATGGTGCCGATCAACGACTTGATCTGAGCCTCGCTAGTCTCGGCGCCTCTCCACACCGGTGCTGTGGTATCCATCAGGTTTTCGTACAGGTTGTATTGCAGAGCAATGAGCAACACTCGAATGCACTGAGTGGACATGTGTGCAACCGAGTAATCGCCTACCAGTTTAGGGGTTCCGGGGTTTGGCATCTTATCCGTCTCGATCTTGATGGCTTCTAAAAATCGAGCTAGACTCATGGCGTGCGCGACGGCCTGCTTTTGACACCGAGCAATAAAGTCCGGAGGAAGTTTTCGAAGGATTTCTATCGAGGATTGGTTTCGGGGACCCGGCAATGAGAATCGATAGAGGTCGATGTAGCTCACAGCCATGTGCGTATGGAAGAAACAGTATCCTCTCCACTGGTCCGAGGCAGCATATCGAGACATGCTCTGGTCAGTCAGTCGTAGCTCGTCGTGTATGGAAACGTGGAACCTAGTCAGCTCGCTCTGCAACGCAGCGATATCCTCCATAACCTTTGATGGCTCCAGGGCTGCCATGGCTGTCCCAGAAGGCAATGCTAGCTTTTTTGTCGCTCTACAGTCTTGTAAGCATCTTGACCTGGTTGTACACGGCTCTTCCGGGAGAGGGGCGAGACTTACACTTGTATGCGGTGCCGAAGATCGACGAGCAGGATTTGGATTCCGTGTAGGCCCAGAGCCGGTGAGCAGCGCGAAGGCCTGTCATGAAGCCTCTCCGCAACCACCGGTCGATTCTCCCTAAAGGCAGCTTCATTACAGGGCAGCCTAATCTTCATATTCTCGGCTCGACAAGATATGTACTCTTCATATCCACCTGCTAATAGGCGGTCAAGGCTGAAAAGCTGCCAGGCAATACGCCGAAGACATTCTTGTTGAATAAAGGTAGAGTGGCGTGATGTGACGTCCCAGTTCAGCTGCAAGCCTATCATGAGCCTCGAGGCCACACCGAAGCATTGCCACACTTTGGCGTGCGAACCGTCGAGAGTGTTGAAAAGAATATTTAGGGCGAACAAAAAGAGGGCGCTCTCAGAAAACTTGTAGATGTTGCGGTAAATATGCATTTCGACTTGCTGGCTGCATTTTCTCGCAAACTCTCGGCCGGCTGGGCCAGGATTTACGAAGAAACTGGTAACGGAGCACACGGCCGCTGCCTGAGCAGGAGGGAATCTGTTTTCCTAGGAACAACCATGTTAGGTGATTCTGGCGGTCACTTGGCATGCCATGGTGGCTCTCATACCTGAACATCTCGGTAGGTGACTTCGGGGTGCAAAAAGCCCAAGCTTGGCATCATGTACAAATAATCAAAATAGGCATCCAAGTGGGTAAGAATAATGTCTTTTCTGAGTAGCATGTCCCTGAATCATTCACCGTTAGTCGCTGGATACAACTCTTCTTTACCGCAAAAAGGGGGGAGAAGCGCGTACTCGGCCTGAAGATTCGATGATTCGAGGATGTAGGATGGAACGCTGGTACTGTTGCTGCTCGTGGGGCTGAGGGCTGTGTTTTCTTCCAACTTGAGGGGTTGCAGAGTGGAAGGGGCTTGGTCCTCAGCCTTTGGACTGTTGAAACGAACATTGGTGAACCGCCTCCTGGTAGGGGTATACTCGCAGACCAAGTTGGCAGCTTCGCATCTTTTACACCTCGGCAGGTCTCCAGAGCATTTCGTTTTGTGCGTGTGGCACTGACTGCACGCTCTCTGTGCTCTCTTCCTCAGCGTGCCTGCTTCTGTATGGCTGTGCGAAGGTGTTGTTCTAGAAACTCTTTCTGGATCTAGTTGTCAGAAACTCCCCAAAGTTGAGCTTGTTGCGAATCTTGATAATTTACCTTCCTCGGAAGCGCCAGGAGATGCAGCAAAGCTACAGGTGAGCTCTAGTCTAGAGCAGTTGCTGCAAGGTCCATTTCCAGGATTTCCGGTACATTTGACCTGGAAAGGAGGCAAAGCCCCTTCGTCAGTCCTAGGAACGCAACAGAAGAGATGGAAGAACCGCAGCATCAGCAACACAGCAAACAGAATGAACGATTGTGCGGTAAACATGTATCTAGCTGTGCAGCATACGGGACAAAATACACACGTGTAAACATAACGAATGAACAGGATTCAAGCCTAGCGCGGGACATGTGCCTACCACGCTGCGCCTTGCGATGATGATGGCGAAAACAACAAAGAGTCTTTCCCTACCTTGCGTAATCTGCAAGTGCGACAACAGTCACCGTTAGTTGTCGTAGTCCGTCGGCGCTTATTTGGAGGTGACAGCGATGCGGAAGAGCTGTGTGGTGGCGGCACAGAGCCTTCTGCGTCGTGCGGCTGAGGCGACTCCATGTACCCGTCTGAGGGATGGGAGTAGCATGGGATAGGTAAATGATGCGAAGATGAAGAGGCCACAAACAATCAAAGACGTGACCGGAGTTGAAGACGAGTTCTCCCCGTGTCTCCCCCCCCCCGAAGGACCCAGCTAGTCGGCGAATGGGCAGAGAGAAGCTGCAGATGGGGCTGGCTGAGGCTGGCCAGTGGATGGGTTCTTCGGCTCTCGCGCGAGGCCCGTGGAGCCAAGACAGGCGCCAACGGAGAATGGCGGGAGAAGAAAGAATGGGAAATGCTACTCCAGACTTGGCAGCAAATCTCAAGCGGCTGAGAATCGTCGTCACGGTGCGACGAGGTGGCGCGCCACAGACGAAGTGGGCTAATGATGGCGACGGACGAAGTCAAATGCTGAGCAAGGATGGCGGCCCTCAAGCCCGGGACTAATAATCAAGGCTGCTATTGCTAGCAAATTAATCCGCATTGCGGCCGCTTCCTTTGGCTCTCGGGGGAGTCGTGGAGTCGTGGAGTCGCAGCGTCGCCCTGGCAAGTCGGCACTCGCTGCAACTTGGCACCAAGCAAGCCCTTAAACCCGGCTTGTTAGCCTGGTTTGATGATGACTTTTGGCACTTCTTCCCACCTTTCTTTTTTCCCCAGCAGGGCCCTCCCCAGAACGTCCAGAAACGCTCGATCTGTACAGTATGACCTGGGCCGCCAAGGTCCGGACGGGGGCGTGGTAGCGCGCCGGCGAGGGTTCTTGTGCGCTTGTACTTGGTGGTGATAAGCTGCCGAGGGTTTGAGGCGTCTCTCTCCTCCAGTCGATCAGCGTTTCCCAGGGATATCCTGCCTTCTGAGGTAAGCAGATTGTGCGTGGAGGCAGCATCTTCGAGCCCTGCTTCTCCACGACCAGTCGTATTTGGGGGGGTTTTGCGCGGAGGCCCTGGCACCACAACGGCGGTATTTAGGCGTTCAACGAGGCCAATCTTTGCGCGCAACGAACGCCGTCACTTGCCGACGATGCGTGGGAACTCGTGCTCCGTCCTCGAGCTTCCCGTCCAAGAGCTCCCATCCAAGCCACCGAGATTCAGGCCGCCAGCCACGATGACTAGAGTGTGGGTAGCTTTCCCTTCTTTTCCTGGACGTCATACAAGACGCCTACTAATCGGATGTATCGGAGGCGGGAATAATGTGGTATTTGGCCTCTCCACTTCTCCTTTTTTTTTCTTTGCAAAGTTCTTTTCTTCCCTAGTAGTATTTTTCCCAGCATTTTAGGTCTTGGGATGTCAGCAATTTGCGTTCCCTATTTTCCCTTGCGCTTGGTTAGCTTGACTCGCGGGACCCGTAAATAAGTCGGTTCGCGACCTCGGCATAAGCCCTATGACGATGGAACTGATTGACCTACAACGAAGCTTGTCTGTTTCCATGTCAAACAGCCGGTGATGCATCTTGGTGTTGACCCAATGGCGATTCAGTGCGTGCATTGATCACGAAAATAGTATGTAGCAGAGGCGGAGAGAACCCTGCAGAGCACGCCTGTTTACGTTTGCTGAGGCGTCTGCTTGCTTATACGAGTACGATGCAGTACAACGCGACACCCACGTCGTCTGTAGCTGCGACTTACCTGGTACATCTTATCTCTCGGTGCTTATATGTGCTTATACGCTCTCCTGTCGCGCGTGTGTGAGATTTCATTGGCCACGAAAGACGCTGCACAAGTACTGCACGGGCCTGTCCTGGTAACTGCAAGGTAGAATGTTCCTATGTATAGCACTTCTTGTGCCCATTGCAAGGTACCTGCCTGAGGGGCATCTCAAGCCAAGGCACTTGTGCTTTTACCCTAGCACGGAAGGTGACTAGAATGCAGCTGCCTGTAATGATAATCGGCGTCGGCCACATTTGGCAAGGGGCATGTTTTCGGGAATGGATCTCTTCAATGTTCTTTGCACTGTTTGTTGGGATCTTGTCGAGATCAACCACCGGGGTTTCGAGATTCTCGAAGAGTAGACCTCGTTTCTGTCAGCATGTAATCCAATAGTATTCCGTATTCCGTGAAGCTTGTGTAGGTACTCGTATACACGGGGTACAGAGTACGCAGGGCCATATGACACATCAAGACGCCAAAGTTGGATTTACGGCAAACAGGGGGAAACAAGGTGGTTCACGCGAGTGCCGCGCCCCTTTCGCGACAATTTTCTTTCTCCCCGGAAAGTATTCCTGCTAGATACCTAGGTACTAGAGTATGGCAATGCTATTCGTACTTGTACCGGCACGCGTCTCCCTGGTGTGTTAAGGGACTGTCACTTGTATCCCAAGCACGAGCTTCATCTTTTCGAGTTGTCCCGGTTCTACTGGTGCTCTCACTAGAACGACTATCAAATACGAGATAAATGACTGTTTCGTGTATGATTCATTCTCGTATTGCTCCATAAAGTCAAATAGGAAGTAAAAATACATCATTGTCAAGGTCTCCAGGCGGCCAACAGATGTAACGTGGTGACTACATCAAATATCACATCTCAACACACGAGCCAGTCACTTGCGGCAGAGGTGTTCAAAGACACATATCTGCATGAATAGCTTCGGCCTCATCTACCATGGATACCAGAATTAGTCAAACGGTCATGAGAACAAGGTCCAAGTGTAGGGAGTCAAGTGGCTCACATAGAGACTCCTGGCATGTCCGCTGAATACACATATTGAGCAGCGATATAAACTCTTGATTCTTGCAAACGCATTCGAGGTTTGCATCGGGGCACTGCTTCTCGACAGCTGGATGGTAGCATCTTGTAAAGCAAGTTTGTCCATCCAGAGCGGTGACGGTGCAGATGGAAGTAAGCACTGCGATATGCAGAGCGGAGACGAGTCCCTTCATTGGCGAGAGTACGAGATGTGATGCAAAAAGACAAATCGCTGTCCCGAAACAGGCAAATTTGATAACCTAAGACAAGTCTGATGTTGCAGCCTGCTTTGCCTCTCAATATGGGAGCCTGTGATGCGATGAGAGTACGAGGTGCTTATGCATTCTCGAGTACCTCCGGTTCGCATAGACCTCAACCTATATAGTGAAGTTTTGCATTACACGCGCACGAGGTGACCCGCCTCAATGGTTCGACTAACGAGCCAAAAAGGCTCAAAAAAGCATTCCGAAGCATCTAACAGGATAAAGGAGCAAGTGTCATCAGACATGTCTCTCATCTGAACAAGGCTTAGAGCCCCTTGAATCAGTCTCCCTTGCGCCTTCATGCTTTCCATGGTATGCAACTGAGTCAACCCACGCAGCTGGCTCGAGAAAATAAAGCACAGCCCTGCGTCTTGGCGTAATTTAGCTTGGATATTGGCATGATGAGCCATATCTGATGAACCTGAAGATGGTGAAGAAGCAGAGGAGAGGAACGCGAGGCCGACTAGGCTGGATTATGTTAGAACTTGAAGTCGAGATCTCATCACGTCCTCCAATCTAGTGCAAAAGTCTTTCAGTATACCACATTACCAGGGACTACTTTGAATGAGACTCCTTTTCTTTCCGTTCCCTCTGACTTAGCCCCATGATCGAGTTTCTTCCAGCGTCCTTGATCAACTTCAAGGTTAGCCTGTTGGTGGACCTCATCGAATTGCTGCAGTAGCTTCAATGGAAATTGTCGTGGGGTACAAGTGAACATGTTTCAATGTATCTATCTTTGAAAAAAAGAAGAGAGAAAAGGAAACTAATAGAAGATTGAGATAAGATGAGATGAGTTGGCCTCGGTGAACGGAGACGGAGAGATATAGAATAACTATTAACAGGGCGTCCACTAGGTAGATAAGGCTGCAGAAATTCCAAAGGGGGGGTTTACATCGACCACATTGGTCAAAGTCTTCCTGTTCAGCTAGGTAGCACAACGTTGTATTTGCATTTAAACCCATGAGAAAAGGCCTCCGCGGTTGATTCGGTGATACAGGTGGTTACGGTGGTAAGGGGCTCAGTTGATTGGCCGTTGTATCACGGCTTAGTCATTGATCCGGCCTGACTCGGATCGCTTCAAAGCGGCTAGATTGGCGTCGGCTCTGGCTGGATTAGGCATTTATTCGGGGAGGCACTTGGGCTGGGTTATGCCGTGTCAACGACAAAACCTGCGACAGTCGTAATCGCACCAATAGAGTCTTATAATTTGGTCGGCCGGCTGGAGCACCACCTTGACCAAGTGATGGATCAATGGAAAAGGAGGAAAACTCTGGTATCAACCCCAGTATTCGCAATAGCCCATTCAATATTTCAACCCGATACAAAAGTGTCTTCTACTTCGTTCTGGAGGCCTTGAACTATAAAGAGGGTTGCTCTGATTTATAGCTCGTTACTTCGAATCAACTCACACTACCAGTTGATGTTATTGACACAACTTTATCGTTATAATGGATTCGCTTATGGTCATGCCACTAACTGGGGGATCGGGGCGTCGTATTTTATTTTTCCCGCAAAAACTCGCAAAGACTTGCCTACGGTGAATTTTGGGGACTCTACTCCGTACTCATAGTACTTATAACCATTTTGCTTCTTGTTCTTTGCTCTCCCAAAAAGCGGCTCGGGAAAATTTCCGACTTCCGTAAGAATCGCGGGACCCAGAGACGGCAGATTTTACCAGGCACTACCACGGCACGAATTGGCAGCTAATCTGTTCTGGGACAACGCTCGGATATATGCAATGATTTGTCGTCAATCTCCTGATTCGTAATCAGAAATACGCGGATTCTACTTTGAAAAGTGTAGAAACGGTCCTGTTGAGGATGGGAAAAGTTGAAGTCAAGGTGAAAGGGCTACGAGAAGAACACCTTTTTATACTCTTTACTTCTGCTTACGTATGTGCTAACAGGTTAAAGCGGCAAAGCATTAATCTACTAAAAATCTCTTCCCGGAACAGTTCTCCGAAACTAGACATGAGCTAACAAACGCTATCTTTGACAAGCGGCTGCTCTCAACTCGTTGAAGGATTGACTTGTCACAATAACAATGATTAAAGTCCTGTACCAAGCAAGCTGATACTCTCTGAAGCTCGAGCAGAGCTCAGCTAACCCCAATTCTTAGACCAAGGGACCATTAGCTCTTTAAAGTGTTGGAGAGAGGCTCTCCAACTTGCAATTGGAGTGGTAAATTGGGGATGGGAGTCCAAGTTTTGCAACAGAGGTGCATCTGACGCCAAACTGCTTCTGATCTGACATGTAGGAGTACGCGTGTTCACGTTAATCTTCACCTGGAGACCGACATTTGTCTCCCCCCCTTGTCAATAAAGTAAGCTAGTGTTTGTGTAACTGCATACTTCGCCGTCTTCGATGGGAAGGGTACCCAGATGGGCCAAAAATTACTCGATATGGATGGATGCTTGACGACTGTTGTTGACACTCAGACCCCGTTTCATGCAAATGTTGCAGAGTTAGATGCATAATCTAACATTATCACACCCTGGCAAAGGCATCCCGCTGCCAGTTTGCTCCGTGACTCGCCTCGCCAGGCCTCCTTCACGCCTCCACAACACCCATCCAACAAATTCGTATTAACAGAGTACTAGTAATTCCACACTTGCCATCCTCTCCATCCTTATAGCCGCGTAAGCCAATTACAGGCAATGTAACCCCTGGCTCAGTTAGACATGTAGAACTTGAAACTTGGGTACAGCACCTCTTCTCCTGGGGAGGCTGTCTTCTGCCTTTGTTTTTCCTCTGGCTACTCGCCGAATGTGACGTTTTGGTTCGTTCCCCTTTCTAATCCTTTCCATGTTCGATGTTCGAACGCGGCTGGGTTTATACCCCAAGGCTGCTGTAAAACTTTTTATTCTTTTGTCTGTGGCTGTTTTTTTGTTTACAACTTATAGACTATTATGGCCCGACTTAGAACCTCGACGCCCTTTGGTCATCTTGGGGAATCAGGGGTCGTTTGCTTCCTGGATAGAGCATCCCATCTTGAAGCTCATGGTCGAAGCCAAAGCCCATCATGAGGAGTTAATAGAAAAGCGCAGTGACAATGTTACAATCGCTGCGGCTAGGTATCGAGAGCGAAGAGGAAGACACCCGCCGCCAGGCTTTGACAAATGGGTCGCAGGCGCGCTCGAAAACAACGCAATCATTGTCGAAGACTTCTTCGATCGCATCTATACCGACTTGGCCCCCTTTTGGTCCCTTGACACAGAGAAAATCGCCCAGCGAGCCAGCTCTTGGTTCCACGTTGTCAAGGTGCGAAATGGAACGGCCGAGGGTGTAGGAGACGTCGAAGGTAGAGTGATTTGGCTGCAGCTCTGGACAGAACTAGTCGGCGAGTTTGCTCAACACTTGCCTGATGTCGACATGCCCATCAACTACATGGACGAATCTCGAATCCTTGTCCCTTTCGACGAAATCACAAAACTCCGACAAAAAGAACAAGAGAGCAGGAAAATCACTCCTACTAAAGAAGTCACGACTCAGTTCAAGGGCTTGAAGCGCATTGATGACGCCAAACTGGAGCCGTACGATCCTAAATGGCATACCTTTGACGATGCTTCATACTGGGACTTGTTCGTCAAGACGTGCGGTCCAGATACACCCGCTTACGGCGTCCAAAGTGTAACGGATTTCACCGCGCCCGCGAGCATTCCCAACGAAGGGAACCCGTCATACTCTTACAAAGGCTTCATTCGAAACTGGACGGCAGCCATGGACCCTTGCATACAGCCACACTTGCGCCAGTTACATGGTACTTTTGTCAAGCCCGTCAGCCTGTCCTCCACGGAGGAGCTGATCCCGTTGTTTGGCGGCTCGAAGCTTATGGCGAACAATGAGATCCTCATCCCGGGAGCAATGTACCTGGTCAACGACGAGTTCTACGCCGGAGGTGAGGACCATGGAGTCTCCTGGAAAGAAAAAAAGGACGGCATCGTCTGGCGAGGAGAGGCTTCCGGCGGTCGTGCTGGCGAAGATATGTGGCAACACTTCCACCGTCACAGGCTAATCCAAATGCTCAACGGCACAACCGTCAGCGCGATGGAGCACCGCAACGAACGATCCCCGACATTCGAAATGCCGTCGCGACGGCTCTATAACAGCGAGCATCTGTCTCAGGGACAAATCGGGGCCTGGCTCAGCGAAAACGCGAACGCCGGCTTCGTCAAGCTTTGCCCCCCCGACGCATGCGCCTTTCTCGAGCCGTACTATCACGAGGTGGACCGCGTTCCCATGAAAGAACAATACGGCTACAAGTTCCTCCCTGACGTCGACGGCAATTCCTTCAGCGCTCGATATCGCGGCTTTCTGCGATCAACCAGCATGCCGCTCAAGGCGACGGTGTACGCCGAGTGGCACGACGATCGACTGGTTCCCTGGATGCACTTTGCGCCTTTTGACAACACGTTTCAGGACTTGTATTCGGTCCTCAACTTTTTCGCCGACGGCCCAAGAGGCAGAGGCGATGAAGCTGCGCGATTCATTGCGGAAACCGGCCAGGCGTGGGCGGAGAAGGTTCTCAGACGAGAGGATATGGCGTTATATGTCTGGCGGCTGTTGCTTGAGTGGGCTCGCATCTGCGAATGAAAACAGGGAAAAGCTTGGGTTTGTGGGCGACTTGGTTTAAATCTTTGCAGCGCGTTTTGAGGTATTGACATTTTGTATTATTTACTACCTAGGGTAATTGAGGGAATTGTGATATCATGGACGTAATAATAGAGGGAGGCGTTTATTAGATAATTTTGCACATTAGGATCATGCCAATTCAACACGCAGAGATGATTTACTTGGGTCCATGTATTTTTTTTTTTACCTCTCCAACGGCCTTCTCTCTCTCTCTCTCTCTTCTC
>MDJU01000589.1:0-20207 GCA_001721665.1 Trichoderma pleuroti
CTTTTTTATTTAAGTTAATAACTTTTTTTATATTATTAAAAATAAAAGTAATAAAACCTTTTAAGGCTATTTATATTATAGTTATTATTATACTTAGTTTTACTTTATTAAAGTTAAATAAAGGTATTTTATTTATACTAAAGGCTTTTTTAAAATATTTTTTTTTTAAAAATAAAAAATAAATTATAGCTTTTTTATTTTTAAGCTAAAAAGGGTTATTTTTTTTAAGGCTAAAGGGCTATTATAAGTTTAAAAGTAATAGGGTTTACTTTATTCTAAGTATTTAAAGGGTTAGCGTATATTACTATCTCTTTAAAATACTTAGATAAGACTATAAAAGAGAAGATTAAGTTTATTTTATTTAATAGCTAGTTAAACCAGTGGGAGTTTTTTAGTAGCTAGGTACCTAAAAGGTAGGGTACCTGTAGATGTAGGAGGGAAGCTTATTGCGCATTGCTGTGAGGCTGACATTTAAAAATAAGAAACTCGAGTTTTCCTTGCTGGAAGACTTAAGCAAAAGGGTCGTAAAGAAGATGCTCTTTGCAATGCGAGGCCAATGTGAAAGATCCAGCAGAAAAAGTAGTCCAGTCTAATCGGAATCAGGGGATTTGAAATGTCTCATGTGGGTTGAACTTCCCAGCTCTAAACGACAAGCTTGTCTTTCGAATAAGCAAACCGCGCGCCGGTAAAGAGCACAGCTCCGGTCATAAGGACGGCACCACTAAATATAATGCCTTGGGAGTAGCCGCCATATCTATCGATCAGGGCTCCAGTGATTGGCGTGCCTCCCAAGGCACCAAATCCGATGAGAAATGTGGCCATTCCTATATATGTTCCAATCTATCAATGTGTTAGATTGTACGGCTTCGGGTATGCTGAATATCAAATTGGGGCTTACCTTGCTTCGGTGATCTGCCGTATGTGAAATGGTCGTATACATGAGGCCGATGATGATGCCACTTGTCGCGCCAAACAAAACGGCCAGCACGATAAGTCCTACTGTCGAAGTGATCTTTAGCCAGCAAAACATCAGTACTCCGGAAGCGTAACAGGCTATAGTGATGACACTAAACTGGCCAAGATACTTTGCAACGGAACCAGCAAACACCCGGCCCAGGAACGACCCTGCATTGATCAAGGCAAAGAGATAGGATGCCAGACCTGGAGACATTCCGTGTGATGAGCCATAGTCTGCGAGGTAGAAATACGGCGTCCAGAGTCCTAAAATGATCATGAATAAGGCTGCCACTTGGAGAGAAAAGGCAGGAATCTTGAACGCATCGGGCAAAACCAAAGCGCCCTTTCTCTTTAATGGTGTTGGACGAATAGTAATTGACGCAATTGCCAACAAGAACAGAGTCAAGAAGCCACAAATTCGCTGGCCCCATTCGAAGCCAATAGAATTTTCTTGGAGGAGGTTCGTCATGATTACTGGGTAGATGATTCCCCCAAGGGGAGAGCCAGTGGTGGCAAAGGCCATGGCTATCGGTCGTCTCCTGAAGAAGTAGTGCCCAACGATGGAAATTGCCGGGGTAAATATGAGGCCGGCCGAAATGCCAATGAAGATTCCTTGGCAAAGAATGAATTGGTAGAGTTCGGTGCAAAGGCTCGTGAGCATCATGGCGACGACAAGGAGAAGAGAGAATGGCCAGATGATGACCTGAATGATGATGAGTGTTAGCCGTAATCAAGAAGGCATCATTGAACTTGAAATGTGTCGTACCATTGCTCCATATCGGTCTGCGAGCGGACCAGCGACCAAAGCCGCCGAGAACTGGGCAAAAGACTGTATAGCACCGATCCATGCTACGTCAGACGGAGAGTGGCCGTGCAAGAATGTCTTGAGATAGTATGTTTCGTAGACTCTGTCATTGGGGAGGAGCTGTGTTAGCTTTCATCCTGTTCAATACTGGACCGCTGAGTACGCACCCAAAGGAGTTGACATAACCAAAGGATGCAAACGATGTACACCAGCATCCAAAGACAACCAGCCATGCTCGCAAACCTCCTTCTGGATATTCATGCGTATGGGCCTTTGTCTCGTTGGAACTCTCGACGACCTCGTCACCCCCTGAGAAGATTGCCGACTCGATCTCGGTGGTGCTACCCGAAGACATGGCAGCAAATGAATTGACTGGGCACTAAGATGTAGAGTCCTTGGTCACAGGAGGGATGCCACACTACCCAGGATAGCCGATCGTAGATCTGCTCGAATCTCATTAATACTCAAGAGTAATGGGTGTCTGAGCTTACATATGGTCCAACACGGCCATTGTTGAACAGCATCATCTCCGAATCACCGAGCGGACAATCCACAAACGTGCTGCAAGAAGAGTCAACATAAAAAGTCAACATCAAATCCATTTTTCCTTATCTGATCCTCACAGCCCGTGCTCGATTTACGAAATATCTCCAGGCAGAGTTCTCGGTGTGAGGCGAATGGACGCGCTCGATTGATAGCGCCTTGTCTGGGAATAGCGCCGGAGAAAGTGACGAGATTTTTTCCACAACTGGAGAGGGTGGGGAAGAGCTGATGACGGAGATGGTCGGTCATTGTGCAAGCCACCCAATCACGGCCCACCGGGAATGTATAGATCATCTCCTTGGAACCCTGGACGGCGCTTTGCAACCTTGATGTCAAGACCAAGACGAGCATTTGAAATCGAGGACAGACTCTGCACCCGCCAAGATGACAGACGATCCGGGACGGGCGTGTCCGGCTCCGACCATGGCCGATGTCGGCAGTGAGAAAGGCACTGTCCGCCTGGACGCTCCCGCTGCAGGCTCCAGCTCAGCCTCGATTGCCGGGCCTCAGGAGGGACGCGCAAGGAAGAAGCGCCTCCAGCTGAGCTGCGGTGAATGCAGGAGGAAAAAGGTAATGCGAAGCAGATTCACTCTCTCGGAGGCGATTGTGTGTTTGATTTTCATTTTCTGACCCAAAACACTTGACGGTAGCTCTCTTGTGACAGAAGCCGACCCTGCCGCCGCTGCGTGAGGACGGGAAGAGCAGACCAGTGCGAATTCGAAACTAACGCGAGGCCTCTGTTGTTGCCCATCAACCATGGCGCTCAGTTGGAGCAGATTAAATCCGACCAAGCCGAGCTTCAGAATCTTCGAACTGAGATTTTTCAGCTGAGAGAACTGCTCTCGAAGCCGGCTCCTCAGCAAGGTAGGGATTCCTTTACTGACGACGTCAATGGCGATGAGATTCCCAAAAGAGGTGAAGTAAACGCCAAGGACGTCATTGCCATCAGTCGGAATCCCATCGGTACCAACGATGGCCCGCCTGATCCAAGAGAGAAGTCCCCACGGGGATACTACAGACGACATACTCTGCTGCGATTCTTCTCAGAGGTAAATTCCGTGGCTGGTTCCATCTAGGCGGGCATCTTTGGATCACTAATTTAGTGCTATAGATTCCGCAGTTGTTTCCATTCATCAAGGAGATTGCTGATCAATGGCTAAAGCCCTACGGAATCTACATCAAGAAGAACAAAGCCGGCAAGGATGATGGCTGGAGAATGAAGATGGCAGCTCAAGAGCAGCCCCTGATCGAAAGTCTGTTGCCACCAAAAGGTGACACAGATGTGCTCGTCGCCATATACCTCGATCACTTTGAGCAGCTCCATCGCATTATTCACGTCCCGACGTTCAATAGGGAGTACATCAACTTTTGGACTCCTGGTAAGCCCCGGTATCCAACAATGGCAGCAATGATACTGTCCATGATTACCGTGTCAATCTGTGCCTCTTCCCACCTTGTGGGTGCTACACCGATCCCTGCCGCCTACAGGAACATGGCTGAGCAGTGGATTTCTGCCATTGACGACTGGTTGAGATTGCAAAGCACAAAACATCGCAAACTTGTGCACTATCAAGTCGGCTGTCTAATGTACATTGCCAAACGGATGAACATTGTCGGAAAGAAGAGGTTTTGGAAAGACACCGGCTCTTTGGTACAAGACGCCATTATGGATGGGTTGAATCGCAATCCTTCCATGGCCGATGCATTCTTCATAAGGGAGATGAAGAAACGCATCTGGTACACCATTCGCGAGTTGGAGCTCCAGAATTCGTTTGAATGTGGCCTGCCCACTCTTCTCCACGGCGTCGAGTGCAATGTCTCAGCGCCCCTCAACCTGGCCGATGAAGATTTCGACGACACTACCAAGCAGACTCCCATGTCGAGATCCTCCAACTACTATACAACGTCTTCTTACCAGTTCCACAGCTTCCGCAGCTGGGAGCTACGCCTCGAGATATCACGACGATTATTCGGATCCGGATTCTTCAGAGCTCTAGGCTACGAAGATGTTTTGCGCTACACTCATGAAATCACAAAAGCGATCAATGACCTTCCCCCCTGGAACAGCAAAAGAACTGACGACAAAAGTGATGCAACCCTTTTCTTGGCGTATACAATGCTGGAGTTTCAGCTCAAGGAATGCCTCTTGGCCATTCACCGGCCATACATTGAGAGAGAAGGCGGCGGCTATCCACTTTCGGAGAACATTTGCTACCAGACATCTCGAGAAATACTGGTTTCTAGCGTCCAGCTTATGAGCCGGGGGATCCAGAGCTTGGCACAACTGCGCGAAGATCTTCCGCTTGCTTCACTCCATATAACGCGCCTTACTCTATCACAACCAGAAGGTTAGTTTTTCCATCTTGTTACGAGCCATTCCTCTCAGGATGTCATGCTGAATTTCAAATAGGCTCCGGTAGTATCGTCATGACCAATGCACTGTCGACGGTCGATTTGCTAGAGCAATGCCTCCCCGTCATCGAAGACAAGTACCTGCGCTTCTCCGATCCCTGGACCTTTTTCATCATGTGCACAGCCATCATGCTCATCAAGATACATCTGGGAAAGGAATCTCGACAGAATGCAAAGTCATCTTGCGCACGCAGATTTCTGGACTTGTACTACAAGAATGTATGGATGCATCAGCCTGCTGATCTCGCTCAACAGCAGGCGATTACCCAAGACATCGTCAATCATATGGCCGTAAGTTTCGCATCAACCGCGTTTCTTTTCATTCCTCCTTTTTTGCACGTCATTCTTGATCATGGACACAAACTTACGGACACGTCCATCACAGGCTTCCAATGCCTACCCACCCCCTCCTCCAGATGCAAACGCTCTTCCTACTGCAGTGTGGCTCGACAGCAACTACCCCGATGTAAGTTGAAACTCTCGGTGATCAATATGCCGGCGCTAATGTTCCGATGGGTTGGAAATGATCCTTTCGATCTCGCAGTCGAGTTGGACGTGTGGGAATCGGGGTTTCCACTACCGGGGTTTCCGAACTGCTAACCACAAGCCGATGTCGCTGCATCGAGTTCCGCAATGGAGATTCACGAATACGGCATCCGAGCCGAGCGCTGCATGTTGGAAATCCCTAATGCAACTCTTTTGTTTATCCGCGCGTATGATGTCGTTCAACTGCAGCGGGCACGGCTGCTATTGGGGGTTGCGAAATCCACCTCGTTAGGTTCCACATGATGCTTCTCCGCACTCTCATGTCTATAATGTATGAATGAATGCAAACGATGCTCTTCTCATTTCAATATCAGCTTCATCACAACGCGAACAAGAATTTCTTGCGATATCTGAGCACTGCATTCGAAACTGTATCAATGGCGTTATTGCAACCGTTTTCCGTCTCTGGAAAAACAGCCATCATAACGGGCGCCGGTTCTGGTGTGTCTCTCATTTGCTAACTTGGTGGCGCAAACAACCGAACGATGCTTTGACTTACTTGCGATTCCTCTTAGGTATTAATCTTGCCTTTGCGGAACTTCTTCTCTCGCGGAACTGCAATGTTGTCTTTGCCGACCTGGAGCTGCGGCCAGAGGCAACAGATGTCATTTCCAAATACCAGAGCGATGGAAGAAGCCAGGCTTGCTTCATCCGCACAGACGTAACCTCGTGGTCCGACCTTTCCAAGATGTTTAGCTTTGCCCTGGAAACTTATGGGGATTTCGACATTGTTTGCCCGGGAGCCGGAGTATACGAGCCTCACTGGTCCAATTTCTGGCATCCGCCCGGGTCCAGCGAAAGCAGGGATGCGCTCGAGAAAGATCACTATGCGCTGCTGGATATCAATCTGACGCATCCCATTCGCGCAACCCAGATGGCAATATCGCATTGGCTATATCCTCGCCCGCCCGCCAAAGGTTCCAAGTTCGACAGTGCTCCGCCAAAGGTATCACTCAGCAACCCAAAGAGGGTTGTTCACATCTCTTCCGTTGCTGGGCAGATTCCAGTGTTTAGAGCCCCGCTGTACGGCGCATCCAAGTTTGGTATTTCCGGCTTCATTCGCTGCCTCGCACAACTGGAGCCTCGATTCGGAGTGCGCGTAAATGGTGTTGCGCCTGGGGTTGTTCGTACGCCTCTTTGGACGGAGCATCCAGAGAAGCTGATGAATGTTGACGCTGCCCAAGATGCGTGGGTGACTCCGCAAGAGGTGGCCCAAGCAATGCTACAATGCATTGAAGAAAACGAGTACGTTGGGGGAACAATCTTGGAAGTCGGCGCGGGCCATACGAGGAAAGTAAAGGTGTACAACGACGCAGGCCCAGACTTTGATCCCGCCAAGGGCATCATTACCAGCAACAGTGCCCTTGGCGATGATGAAGTCGTAGACTGGCTGCATGAAGAGGCCATCTGGGGAGCTCACGACTAGGATTTTGAGCTGTTGCGTACTCGTATTATGCGTTGATTACACATCTCTCGTCGCCTAGGGTTCCTAGAAAGATGGGGGTTTCAGCCTTGTGGGGAGGAGGCAAGCAGACGAACAAGGCACATGGCGAACGACTCCTCCTTGTGGCATACAAGCATCTGGAATAAAGAGCATATGCTCTATTCTGTTAGTTCAAGTGAGAAACTGTTTGGTTCTGCGTCACGGACTCCACCCAACAAGATAGTGTGCATGATTCCAAACCCATGAACACCAAGCGCTTACAGCTGAACCGGGCCCCACGGGCTTGCATATAGTACCCGCGATCCTAGAAACCAATTATGCCTCCTATCATGCGGGATTCCAGGTTCGCCCGCCCTGGTCGTTGTATCTACGTGCTTATTCGCGACTAAATTTAGGGGCCTGTGGCGCAGAAGACTGGGCGAACATGATGTAGCCTGGAATCAGGAGTTGGGATATTTGGCATGTGTTTTGAACTGCACCAGAAGGTTCCCTACGAGTCGCACCAAACATGAAGGCCGACAGGCATAAATAGGTGGAACTTATCCCTCCTGGACGGAAAAACTTTGCTTCATTGTGCTCCATTGATTCGGTCTTGCCACCCCAACTCGAGTGACAACTGTCTGTTGACAACAATCTTTGATCCTTTTGATTCCCTCGTACAACACCACAACTCGTTCAACTCGACAACCACAATGGCTTCCATTCTCCGCAAGCTCTTCCGGCGCAAGAAGCAGCCCCCGCTGGTCTGTGCCGTGAACCTAGATGCCGATGGAAACCCTGTGGGCGAGCATCCCGACCATGTGCACACGGATGCTTGCTTTATCAACTTTGAGCCTCTGGCCATTGCGGAGCTATTCCAGTCGCAGTCGTGCCAGTCATGCCCTCCAGCTCTTCCCGGCATCCATGCCGCTACTGCAGACCCCAACGTGCTCCTCCTGAGCTATCCCGTCACCCTCTTTGACCACACGGGGTGGAAGGACACCTTCTCAAGCCTCACCAACGACGCCCGTCAGCGCGCATACGCCAAGCGCTGGAACCGCACGAGCTTGTTCACCCCTCAAGTCATCGTCAACGGCGTTGCCGACGGCAGTGGCCGGACCAAGGAAGAGATTCAGCAAATCATCCAGCAGGGCAGAGACATCCAAAAGGCCCGCGACTGGCACATTTACATTGACGCAAACGATACCGAGGTCCGTGTCGACACCGACAAGCAGGAGGCAAACCCGCACGAAGTCGCTCTCGTCGTCTACGCCAACACCGACCAGACCGTCAAGGTGGGCAAGGGCGTCAACAAGGGCAAGAAGATTAACCACCGCAATGTCGTGACCTCGGTCACAAAGATTGGCGACTGGGTTGGCGGGAACGCAACTTGGTATCTGCCCTCGCCGCGAAGTGCCTTGGCACCTGATCAGGGCGCGGCCATCATCATCACGGACGGTGGACTTGGAGGGCCGATTGTGGCAGCGGCCAAGATTTAGAGATGGACATGTCGAGTATTAGAAGTGTATGTATGTAGTTTTGAGATACCAGAAGAGCCATACGCCCGTATTTGTATTCGTTTCTACCCTTTATGCAAGATCGTTTTAGCCCCTAATATTGCGTCGGAGCTTTTGTTTCCCTTCGGGGACGGCCTGTGAGTTTGTGATTGACTACTCCTGCGTAGTGCTGCAGGAGTACCGAGTATCCGGTCCACCTGCATCCAGATTTGTCATGTATACGAACTCAACTGGCCCAAGGCGATCCGTGAAAGGAAGTTGAGAATGGTGGGTGCACAGTTTGCGAATGGCACCATTGGTTTCAGGTAACAGTTCAGTGACCTCCTAGAAGTTTGTGAGTGCATTTGCGCCTTGCGAGCATGGACTGCTTCACACGAGGAACGTTGTTTTGTACATTGGCTTACCGCAAAGCTATGATTGCAGCTGATGGCCTTCTTGAAGCCATCTACAACACGGAGCATCAACAACTACGGCGAAACAGCCCACAACGCCGCCCAACAGCCTGCCATTCTCGGCAAATCCAGCAACTGTTGCCAATCAGCATGGCAAGTCCAAACTATCGATTCATGAACAGACTCCATAGGTTGTGATGCGAGTACTAGTGAGTTGTCCCCGTTGTTGTGATAGTTGGACGAGGCCTTCAGGGGTTTCGTGGAACGACGGGGCTCCCACGCTACACAAGTGCTTATTTCTTTGCACTTATGCATCCATTACTCAGGATTTGTAACTATTGATCTTTGGAAAATGAAATAGAAGCATTTCCATGAATGAGAACGAGAACCACTCGCATGTTTGCAAGAGTGTTTTTGAATGAATCTTGACAAGAACGTGTTCTTCTCCAAACCACAACAGAGCCTATACGGATACTGTATCTGACACGCCTTGTCGAGGCCAATAAACGCCATTGTCGATTGTTCAATGCGGGATACGATGCGAACAGAGTCTCCATAACACCAAGAGAGTTGCTTCTAAGCGAGTTTAACGAGGCCGTCTGCCCGTGATGTGGTAAGCCATCCCCTGCTGCTTACGTTGACTGAGACACCCCATTGCCCTATCCGGCATTCCATGCGTCAACGTGTGTGTATATTCCCAAGCGAACTCTTCATCTCCGCGGCTGGCGATCCACAGGATCCACTCCTTTGTGAGGAAAGGGAAAATGGTGGTAAATCAGAATTCCCCAAACTGACCTAGACTAGACAGCTGCTAGTAGTAGTAGTGGCTGAGATGGTCCTATAGTATCTCGATGGTGTATCCTTGACTCTCTGTAAACTCCAAGAAATCCTCCTCTTCGAGATTGCGTTTCTTTCCCGCGAATGCCTCTCCGATATACGTCCCTTGTATGTCAAAGTTGCTCGTTGAGAAGGCGCCCACTCGAACATACTGGCCTCTCTTGCTCGTTCTTTCAAGTATCAAGCCTCTCATGTCCCTTCGGCCCTTAAAGGAGCGATAGGCAACGTATAGCAAGAATAATCTGGAAGCACCGCCTCCCTCATGTGCCGCGGGCTTATCCCAAGCCATTTCGATGCTGACGGCTTCAGCGCCCTGCTCGACTTTGCACATCTGGCCTTGGACACGTAGCCAACAACTTGTGACTCCATCGTATTGGCTGGCAGATCTTTGCTGAACACCGCCCACTCCCACCACTGCTATATTCGGGTGCAGGTTGTTCATGTCGGCTGACTCGACGGCACACGTTAACGCTGCCCATGACCATGTTGGTGCGATTTGTCCCTGCTTCAGACTCTGCGACGGCACCAATGGGGCTTCTGTCTGGGGAATCCTGCGCCAAACGAGAGCCAGCGGGAGATGCGACATCCATATACCCGCGACGTATTCATCTGGCGACTGCAGACTGACGATGGAATATCTTTCAGCAAGGGCCGACACTGCGAGCAGCCGATCTCCGAAGAAACTCAAAGACGTCGCCGAGTATTGGCGGACGACGTCGTACCAAAGAGCCTTCATCGTATCGTCTGGTAAAGCAGCAGGAGAAGAGGCACTCAATATGCCTCTCATGTCGCCAGCGGAGGCCGGATCTATGGCCTCTCCCTGTGGTCGGATGTCGGATGCCAGGAGAGAATTGCATTCCCAGAACACCTGATGTCGGGTGAAATGAAGCACTCGGGGCGACAATATCCGCTCTTGCAAGACCCATCCTCGCCTGTTCAATTCACCTTCGTCGGATTCGACCAGGACTTTGTTGTGAAAGGCAACCAAGTCTAGCGTTTCGCAGGCTCCAGGAAGATGTAGACTGACTTGACATGGAGAAGTCTTCAAGACGTCTCTGTCGAATAGTAATCCGTCAGCTCCGCTCGTGGAATCAGTGGCCGATATGTTGAGCGAGGAGTTGTAGTAGATTTCTCCCATGAGAGCAATCTCCTTTGCCTTTTCGGCATCGTCATCTTGCATGATGCACATCGAGTCTATCCAGAGATAGCGAATTCCCAGACACCTGGTGACGTACATGGCATGCCTGAAGAGCTTTGCATTGAAGGATTCGAGCAGCTCCAGGGGGATGTTGCTGTGCAAAAGAGTCGGTGCCGTACTCGAGTTGAGTATAATGCTTGGCGAGTTGCCCCATCGGTGACTCAGTGTCATGTATCGTATATCCAGCGGGAGGGATTTGGTAGAAATGATTCGTGCGGGTAGTGCTGCTTCGACATTTATTGCCTGAAACTCCTTGCGTGCGGGTGCGCTGCCAGAGTAAATGTGAGGTGGCTGATCTGGCATCACATCTACCAGCCTCAGTGGCAGCTGTCTCTTCATCGGAGGCCTTGCACACTGCCTGTGTGTGGTTGTAGTCGAGTTGCAATTGTGCATCCAAGCTTGAACTGTTTGTAGAGCTTCAAAAGACCAAGTAGTCGGAGCATGATGCAAGCTCACGGCTGCTTTGGCACCTGGAGCAGGTTAACCTCCACCTCTGTTTGGGCCTTGGGGGGGAGATATCCCATACTGGTCTGAATCCGTAAATCTTGAACAAAGTCGTATCTGCGTATTTGAAAGCCAAGGTCAAGCAGCTGATCGTCCTTGTCTCCCCACATCACCCACTGGATAGGGCTATGGGGATCATGTGCATCCAAGATGTGAGGGAAGACGTGAGCTATCAGTGAACACATGTGGCACGATTTTGCATTGTTGTTTGCAATGAGCAGTGAATGGTGTTGCTCGGTGAATTCTATTGCGACGTCATCTGATAGGTTGCCATCTTCTGACGCAGAAGTGAGGAGATGGGCCGCATGCGCAAAGAGTCCTCTGCAATGCCCGCACACCTGGTTCAAGGATGATGTCATGGCTCATCTATGGGAGATGTCATCATTGTACCCTTCTATTGTTCATTTGAACAAGATTTGAAGTGAAAAAGGTGCAGGTTCCTGTTGAATAGCGCTGGTGGGTGCCGTTTTATTGTTCGGGGTCATCGAACCTCACCAACCCCGCAGAGAGCGAAGGATTCGTATTATCCACAGCTACAATATGCAAGTTGAATAGCATCAATACAAGTTTTCCCTTGCCTCTTGTTTCTTCCACTTCACTTTTTTCCCATGTTGCCACTATATAGATATAACGCACATTCCCGATTGCGATTCTTCATGACAACCTCCATCCTACATCTCCAACTCACACGAGTCCCAGCCACGATGTCCGATATACGCACGAGAAAAGACTACGATGGATGCAAATCACCGCATCAAATTCAACCACATCAGATCTCTTGTATCTCACCTGCAGAGACATCACCGGCAGCACATTTACGAAGCCTGCAGCGACTCTTCTCCTCGCTAATCCATCCAGCTTGGGATCCCAAAAGCCCAACTCGCGATTCTTCAAGAGGGGTGCACGATGCTTGTACCGAAGAATTCTATGCAGCTATACGCTATAAGAGGTTCTACTACCGGGGACACGGTTTCTTATAGCGCGGTGCTCGATTGCTGTAGTGAGTGGCAGCTCCCCCCAACTTGGGCCACGTCCAGAGCCAGACTTGGGAGAATTGCAGTCTCATCAAGCCAAAAGTCGACCATTGCGACTTCAAGATGTGAGAAAATTATCACCAGTGTCACCACGTTTTGCAGCTTGGATCAGGAATCTGGCGTTGTAACCCTCTGGTGCTGCCGCATTCTGGACGGGATTTGGGTTGATGGTGACAGGGTTGGGCATGGCCAGTTCGACTTTGGTCACCTCATCAGGGTTATTTCGCTTGATCGTGGTGTCTGCTGAGCTCAATCATCGCCAGTTTGGATGCATAACCCTGAGTTCATGATGTTTTGGTCCAAGTTTCTGGTGTTTTCGTCCTTTGAAATCTCGAGCTTGAGACACAATCCGAGCCAAGGCATGGTCGGTTTGGACCTGGTGAACTCGAGTTTGGTGCATCCATCAAGGCGATTTACCTTCATCTTGGATATTTTCGACGCTGCTCAGGGCCAAAATTATCGCCAACTGGATGTTGTCAAGTGCTTCTTTGGTGTTTTCAACGCCCATTTCTCGCCATTGAGTCTAGATTTCCAAGTTGTCAACCACCAAAATTATCGCCAACAGGACTTTCTTGGTGTTTTCAACTTGCTTTTCTCGCCATTGAGTCTAGATTTTCAAGTTGTCGACTGCCAAAATTATCGCCAACAGGACTCTCTTGGTGTTTTCAACTTCCGTTTCTCGCCGCTGAGTCCAGATTTTCCAATCGCCAACTCGATTTTGAAGTCTTGATCAAGACGATTTGGCTCCATCTCGAATCTTTGTGCAGCCATTTCCCACCAAACCATCACCAACTCCAGTCCTCCCAGTTGCGTCTTTGGTGTTTTCATCCAAAAAGTTTCACCGTTGGTCGAGTTTTCCCCAATGGTGAGCTCGATCTTGGTGTTTTCATCCAGACGATTTGACTCCATCCCGAATATTTGTGCAGCCAAATTTCGCCAAACCATCACCAACTCTAGTCCTCCCAGCTGTTTCTTTGGTGTTTTCATCCGAAACATTTCACCACTGAGGCAGGCTTTCCCAATCGCAAGCTCAATCTTGGTGTTTTCATCAAGGCGATTTGTCTTGATCGTGATCCCAACGATTCCCAACTTTGACCAGATCAGTCGCATTGTTGGTGTTTTCATCTCGTTTGTCCACCTTGATCATGATGTTTTTTTTTTCTTTGCCCATTGCAATTCTGAGCCCTGACATCCAAATCCATGGTGTTTGCATCTTCAGCATGATGCCAGCCGTGCGCAGCCTTTTTGCCCGGCCCGCCAGACGCTTGGTGTTTTGGCCACCCGCTCTGCCACTTGTGTCGGCTTTGTGCACCTGTTGACGCCCATTTTCGACCGTGACATGCCATTTCTTGGTGTTTACGCGCCCGGCACTTTGATGCCGGCTGCATCCCACCTTTTTATCTGGTCCGCCAAATTCTTGGTGTTTTGGCCACCCCACCCACGCTGCCATTCTGCCACTTTGCACGGCTGTTGACGCCCGCGTTCAACCATCGCGCCCCCCATCTCTTGGTGTTTCCACGCATTGATCAAAATCAAGGGTGGCTAGTATTTTCCTTTGTAAATTACTTCCACAGGCATCACATCGGATGGCATCATTATCACGTCGCCAAAAGACACTGCAACTGTTGATCTGTTGAGAAGCCTACATAGAACTCGGCTCACAATTGAAACAGCAACCCAAACTGCATCCCCAATCAATGCAAGCCGAGCTCAGCGCCCAAAATCTGCAATGCCAACAGCTTCGAGGGAACTCGTGAAAAGACGAGCGGGGCAGCGCACATCCAGAAACGCTCGTGGCCCGAGGGCCTCCAATTGCCAATCCACTCCCCTTCCTCATCATACTCAAAGGGCTTCCCAAGTTGACTGAAAACCTCCTCGCCAATGATATCCTTGACCGATGCAGCGGCGCCTTGGTAACCAGTCGCCATGACGATGTGGTCTGCCGGCAGCGTGGTTCCGTTGCTCATGACAATCGAGTTTTCCGTGATGCGATCGATGGACCCGGTCTGGAGCGCAATCTTCTTCTCTGCCACAAGCGTCATGCAGCCAGTGTCGTTGACGTACGGATGCTTCCTCTCCGCGACAATACCAATCAAACCGGTGTTATTGGGCCCAAGCGTAAATTTGAAGCCGAGGGCTTTGAGCTTCTGGACCACCTCCTCGTCTTCCTTCAGCAGCGCCTGCGCGAGCGCGGCGCCTCTCGTCATCCGGATGGGCATCGGGTAGGCCCACATGATCATGTCCATCTCGTGCTCGGGCAGCGGAGATTGATGCCAGTACGCCGTCATGAAGCCGTGCTTGACCAGCGAATCGCGGCGGAAGAAGTACGAGGGCCCACGCTGAACCATGGTGACCTCTGCCCCGTTTTCCCAGCTCCCTTGCGCGATGTCTATGGCGGAGTTGCCCATGCCGACGACGACAATCTTCTCCCCCGGCCCTGCCACGGCAGCCTCTCCGGCCAGGGCGGAGTGAATGACGCCAGACCCATTCTTGCCTTTGAAGCTGGCCAGGCCGGGTATGGTGGTGGGCAGCTTTGGCTGGCCATCCAGGCCACCCGCTGCTACGAGGTGGTTTGTGCGAAACGTGCCTGTTCAAGAGTGAATAACGGCATGTGTGAGGTGAAGAGAAGTACAATGCAAACTTACGCGTCTCGGCGCTGCCACCGGTCTTGCCTCGTTCAATCGTCACCGTCCATTGCTTGCTCGATGGATCGTAATCAGACGACTTGAGAGTGCTGTCCGTCCAGACGTTCAAGTCAAGCAACTTGGCATAGCTCTCGAGAAAGTCTCCCATTTTTTCTTTGGGGGCAAATAGCTGTCGTTGTAGTTAGCATGAGCGAAGAAAAAAGGAACAGCAGGGATTCCCTACGGGCCAAGTCTCCGGATACTTCATGTAAGGCAAACTTTCTGCATATACGGGATCGTGGAGCACCAATTTGCCGTACCTCTGGCGCCAATTGTCTCCCACTCGAGGGTTCTTGTCTATGACGAGAGTGCGGATGCCCATGTGAGTCAGGTGGGCCGCCACCATGAGTCCAGTATGGCCAGCTCCTGATGGATGATGAGTTTTTTTGGTTCAGCTCGCAAGCTTAGCAATGTGAGCTTGTTTGTATTCATTAGACTCACCAATGATGACAACAGCAGGTTGTTTCTCCTTCATCTCAAGGTCTGTAGCTCTAACCTCTGAATAGTTCCGTCTCCCCGGCTCGTAGCCATAGCGCAAGTTCTCGGGTCTGCGAGGACCACACTTTGCCTCGTGTCCTTTAATCTCTTCCAGAAGCGTGCTGAAGGAGTAGGCTTTCCACGAGCCGTCTTCATCGCGTCCGAGCTGCAGCATGCCGGTGCCTATCCTATCCGAGCTGAGCTCCAGCTCCAGGAACATGATGATGCCAAAGATGGGTCCATCGGGAGGCAAGGCCGCATGAATGGGGAAGTCTCGTGGCTGATGAGCCGGATTGTCGTCGAGACGCACTGCTTTTAGATGCTGCAGCCGATCTTCTTCTGCCAGATAGTTTGCGATACCTTGAGGACTGGTCAGGGTACGGAAATCCCAAGAAAGACATACAAGGTCTCTCCAGTAGCTGTTGTCAAGGAACAATTTTTTAATCTCTGGCTCTAGGTCCTTTGCTGAAAGGGTTTGCCGGTCCGTAGTCTTGAGAAGCTCCGAGAAGCCAGCAATCCATTCAGAGACAATCTCTTTGATGCGTACTGGGTCCATCAAGGGCTGAGCCGACCCCGCAGGTCGCGGGGGTGCCAAAGCTGTTTGTGTTGCCATTGCAATATGCTACGATTGACAAAGTTTCAGGTGGGAGAAGAAGCAAAACAGGGTTATATCTCGAGATTCTATGGCTGCAGCCTTGTAGCTATTTAAACAACTCTTTATCATGAGCCGTGGGCATGTTTGCTACCTGAGCTGGCTGTCGCATCACTGACTTTAGCCTCAACTGTCAGCCAGTTGTAGGTCAGCCGGTTGCAGGTAAGCCGCTGTTGTGCTCTCTGTGCCTCGGCAAACTCCTCCATTGTGGAGAATACACTCCTGTGAGGAGTAGACGAGGCCTCCTAGAGTGTGCGAAAGCTGTCACTCGATGTAGCGCTGACATAAGCTGCTGGCCATGGAAGCTAATCTTGCTATATCCGTACGATAGAATATGAGAGTTTTTGGCGGTTACGTTGGAGTGAGAGACGAGCAGAAGTGAGAGAGTACAACTCCAACGTAGGTACAAAGGACTGAGTGAAGTGGGCTGGAGAGATGAATCAGCACTCTAATAGATGCATTACCTCGGTTCTGTGGGAACCATGACCCCTCTTGGGAAAGAATTGTCATGTCCGTAAGCGTCATGGCGGTTGAGATCTAAGATGGCGGCTGATGCTGCCAACTGCTCTGGGAATTGAATCAACTTGATAGGTAATCAAAAAAATCGTTCTGATGGCTGAGCTGATGTACGCAGCGATCATGCTGTGTGCAAAGGTAAAAGTAAAAGCTCTTTAAAAAAAATTGATGGCCTGGCACGCAGAGACTGCTCGCCAATTGCAAAGGAGACGCTACTGCCAGCTCTCTATTAGTTTGCAACAGGCATGTTCAAAGTCACAAAGACTTGCCTGTAGACAATGAGGGAATCTTGGTTGCCGACTTGGTTGGGAACATGAGTCGGGACTCTGGGAGAAATGGCTGACTGCCGATAGATGACTATGGACATGTCTATAGATTGATAAGCTCAAGACGGCAGGCCTTGCGAGGGGAAACGGTGCACTTACAACGTAACCCCTCCCAAGGAGTCGGTATATGCCCACGTTGGGTATAAGCTCTCTCTGCTTCTCTCGGCGCTGCCCCTCGATTGCCCGGATGCCACTAGAAACGGAGGTAGTGGCGCTTAGAGGCTGCTGATGTGAGAAGATGAAGAAATTAAATGTCGGCAGTTTATGTAGGCTTTGCTGATGGAGTGATGGACGTGGCCCATGGCTGTATCGCTCCTTCGTACGTAGCATGTCAACCCGGTATTATTCCCGGGAGGGTGAGATATTAGGTACCAATTGTCTATGAGTGTTGGATCAACAGAAGGTTCTTGAGTGAGATGAAGCTCCCTATGCGAGGCTAGCCGAATCATATGCATGCCGCGGGAGGTCTCGGAATGCGTCGTCTGCCATCAATGAAGAGCAAAGTTTCATCGCCCTGCTGCCCAGAGCGGGCTTGGGAACCAGAACCCCTCGTCAGCAAATTCTCCAGCACAACTCAAAAGCAGTCATGGCATCTCTATGGGTAGTTTGACGCTCTTTTTGTTCCAAGGCAAGTCATTGGACGCAACTCAACATGTGGGAATCGATCGGAGTGGAATGGTCTATTCGTAAATCTATCGTGGGTATCATAACGTATCGCTAGAACAAGGCTTCGGTTAGCCCTCGGTCCACAGACATCACAGCACCAACCGATGTTTCGGATAATGTCGTCCATACATTCATCACCACATCCCCCAGACGCCCTCCATCGTCATCTTGACCCGTGATTCCTCCAGCTAAACTGCTTGATGGCCGTAACCGCGACCCAGGCAAACGCAACAATCGCGACGGTAATGCGAAGCTCTCGCGCCAGTTCCGCGGCCGATTGCGGGAGAAGAAACGTGTGTGCGTGGTTGATTGCCCCCGAGTGCTGGGCCGAGAGGAGGAACTGCTCCATTGCGCGGATGAAAGAGTGTCGTTGATTCGAGTTTTTTTTGTTTGCCTGCAAGATCTTCAAATTCGGCGCGGGATGCTTTAGCTTGCGATGATCCGCTGGGCGGATACGGATAAGAAACGAGGCTAAGCCTATATCAGGCGAGCGACGGGCAACCTTTGGGTTTTCTTCCTTTTTTTTTTTTTTTTTACATCGCCTTCTGTGTGCAGCTACCGAGACTGGTCAATTAATTACTATTTCGAGTCAGCATGTGAATAAAGTCGTGTCTCTGAACGGTGATTGAATTTTGCAATCGCTAGAGGATCCCATGTTGATGGGTGGCAGCTGCACTGCCAAATCGCCATGCAACACAATTCACCACCGCCAAGTTGCCTACTAACAATTGCTTCCAACACTCTCGTGACAGCGTCCAGCATGTCTGTACTTCGACAACATCCCTGCCTCTCCCCCCCTCTCACAGCTACTTGTACACAAGGTTGTTGTTACATGAGAGCTCGCACATTCCTTCCAAGCTGCCAGGTACACATTACACCACAAACTCGTCCCATCAAACCCTTGAAACCCACGTGCGTATCACAGCCTCCGGATGCATCACCTCTCTTCCCCGTCAAGAAGAGCATGTTGGCCTAGCCAAGAGCCATAAAAACCAACAGGGCTTGTACCAATCTAAACCACGAACCCCCTCCTCAGGTTACACAAGCAGGGAATATTTCTGCTTCATGCAATGCACAGGAACGACATCCGGTTGGAGAGTCCTCCGGAATACCGGCCCGTGATTCCGGAAGAAAAAAAATAGTTTGAGCAGGGATTCTCACGGTGAGGCTTCATGTCTTGCATGATTTTGCGACAAGCGAGGAGAAGAACATGTGCAGGTGTTTCTCGACTGGGGATCGACTGGCCAAGGGCTGGAAAGGGCTACATGTTACAGGTCGCATACAGAGAGAAGCGAGGCTGCGTCGAGACTTGCTTGGCCCAATCCTTGATGCTTTGCTCCTCTCTCTCTCTCCCATCCAAAGTCCCAAACCCACACAAAATCCTTCCATTATGTACAGTACACACAAAAGATCCCCTTGAGAATTTCAGTAGAATCAAAAGAAAAATTCATCATCTCCACGCCCCGTCCGGCAGTGGATCTCGTTACGTCTTGAAATCATCCCCCATTGCCCGTCTCTGCCGCCATGACGAGCTTAGTCGAGGCGTCCTCCGGGCCTCGTCGGCCGGCTCCGACGTCCATCCCCGGCCCTCCTCTCCACCAAACGCTCTCGTCTCGCCCGGCCGCTTTTCTTTAGCCTTGCTGCCCCTCCCCCTCGTGCCATTTCTGGCCTCGTCCGGGCCATGAGCATGGTTCCATCTCGGCATCTTGTTGTTCGATTTGCCTCTTTTTTTTTTCTTCTCGAAGCCCTAGATGCAGACCAGACGATAGCCGAGCGTTGAGCCTCGCTAGTATTCTCTCCCCTGGTCAAAAAAAAAAAAAACTTTTTTCACTTGTGCTGATATTACTCTTTTTTCAACTCTCCCCATCTTGCCAGAATCAAACACACCTCTTGCCTGCGTGAATAATCACGGGAAGCAAGAAAGATGGCGACCGAATCGCAGCCTCACGACCTCCCCATGGACCTCCCTATCATCGACCTCGACATCTACCTCAACAACCCGCCCTCGTCTCCCGCCGTCCAGGCCGAGTGCTCCCGCGCCGCCTCCGCCCTCATCACGTACGGCGCCCTGCTGCTGCACGACTCGCGCGTCTCCGAGGCCGACAACGACACCTTCCTCGACCTGCTGGAGGACTACTTTGCCCAGCCCGAGCAGGACCTCGAGCGCGACGAGCGCCCCGAGCTGAGCTACCAGATCGGCGTGACGCTCGAAAACACCGAGAAGCCAAAGTGCGCCGTCGACGAGCCCTGCCTGGACGTCATCCAGCGCCTGGACCCGAGCCAGCGGCCGCTCGACATCTCGGCGCACTCGCCCGACCCAAAGTGCCGCTTCTTCTGGCGCATGGTCGAGCTGCCGCCGTACGAGACGCAGTTTCCGGGGCTCAACGCCGACAACATTGTGCCCGAGGCCGCGCATATCAAGGAGAGATGGGCGCCGACCATGAACCAGTGGGGGAGCTCCATGAAGAATGCGTCAGTCCATTCTCTCCACATCCATCAATGGCTTCATGAAGAGACTTTTTTTTCCAACTAGAAAACTAACACCAAGATGGCAGCGTCTCCAAGTTGTCTGAAATGACAGCCCTCGGCCTCGGTCTCGAAGCCGACCACTTTAGCTCCGCCGGCCGTTACGGGTATGTTCCCTTCTCCTCTCTCTTCCACTTCTTTCTCCCCCTCCTCTTCCCTCTTCCTCTCATCTCAAACTAACACCACTCCCAC